>JAIPRM010009409.1:0-14819 GCA_025469315.1 Stegophylla sp. TES_Ste_2020 | reverse complement strand
AAGGAGTAGGACTTTTTACTCTAAATGAAACTTGTAAGGCTTACGCCACTCGAGACATTTTGATACCTGGAGAGGTAAATTTCCAAGAAGAATATCTAGATTTTATTCCGGATTCAAAAATAAAAAAACATTGATAAATTATTAAATAACCAATTTGATGATGACATTCAACATAAGCATATACGAGGTAACCAAATGGAAGACTTGAACAACATAGCTAAACCACTAGGTGAGTTAACAGTCGAAAAGTCGAAAAGGACTAGAAGATACAACAAATATCACAGAAACAAACTCAAAGTGATTACATATTATATTCAATAACAGCTCTATTATTGGTTGGAAGCATAATATTTATCACAATAAAAATCAATGTAACACTTAGAGAACGTGAAGTACAAAATTCGAAAAACCACAAGCAGAAGAGGAAATTCCTTTAGAACCTACAAAAACGGTCAGAGAAAATCCAAAACACAATGCAACAGAAGAAGACAAAAATCGACCAATATATCCTAAACTTTCTAATTGACCTTGGGCTTTCATTTTATAGGGGAGGTATGTAGTAAACCTACCCGCATACTACTATATCTAGGTCACGTGTTGTCACTTGTCATACATATTTTCTATATTATATCAGACGTTCACTTTCGAAACACATTTATACGTGCCGAGGACAATAGTTAAAAGTTGGAGCACGTAGGTCCATCACTCTGTAAAACATTGTCCTAGGCCAAAATGTTGACTATATATACGGGTAGAGATCCATGTAAAAGTCAGTTGTTAGTTATCAGTTGTTATTTATTAGTTTTTATGATAACTCCCAAAGTGTACGGACTTATACTCGTCGTTGCCTACCAAAGTAACATCGCCGCGAGCCTCTAAGTCCAAATCCTTTAAATTTACTTGTAACTAATTTCTCGGGCAGAGATTAAACTCTGTCCTCAAATTTCTCAAACATTAAAAGTTATTATACATAAATATATACATTTTCGTAAATTTACTAAAAGTGTATATATTTCATTCTGAACGATTACTCGCCTTATTCGAACTACGAACGACCGGTGTACAGAAGATAACGTGCTACGTCAATTTAATTTATGAGTGCTTTGTAGGTAGTGAGTGATCACTACAGTGTTAAAAATATAAATAAACGTGCATCTTATTTCTAAGACTATCGTGTAATTTAAAATATAAATCATTTACACATTACCCTTGTTTCATTTGGAAAATAAAATTTTTATTAATGAATAAAAATTACTCATTTTGTATTCTTAACAGTTGGAATTCACCCTCATTCAACTCAGAATAAGTATAATGTATTATAATTTGGATGAAATATAAAACTTCAATTTTAAGTTTTATGTTAGTGTCATATACAACAATAAATAAAGTTCAAACGTATTTAGACAGTAAATAAAGTTACACCCAAAAAATATATATGGTTATTATAACTGTATAGTTTGTCCCAGAAGTCCCTTGCCAGTATAACTTTATTAATTGATATGGATTGTCCAAAAATTCACGAGTATAATCACTTACATCAACATTAATGATCGTGTAATATATTTAAATTGAGTATGATAGATTTTGTTTTTTACAATAATATCGGGGAATAATTGTCGTTTATGCTTATATTAAGCACAAATGCTTTGTGTCTAAGCGCTGCATTTATTATGATGTTTAAAAATCCATTGTTTTTTTTTTTTTTTGTGCACATTGTACCTTTTTCAAAATATTGATGCGCTAAATTGTGAAACATTTGTTGGTATGATTCTTCAGATTTTTCCCTATATTACAGTGAAAATACTCTGAACATAATAGTTTTTTTTTTTTTTTTTTTTCAATTAAACGAACAGGTTGGTATGTTTTTTTTCAATATTGTGGTATCAACTTAAACATTCCTATGCTGCTTAAATGCGCATATAATTTTGTTATTTTATGGTTATGATGAATTTATACTACACGTCATTTCCTAATTTTGGAACTTTAGTAAATAGTAGGTACACAGAAAACAAGTATATTATTTTAAATAAAATATTATGAAAAATTAAAACACAGGTAAGTTAGGACTGTTTCTTTGATCATACAAACGAAAAACTTTAAGCATAAAAAAGCCGGACATACTTCGCACGATGGGTTTACTTCGCACGACGGGTAATACCACGGGCGTATTAAATTTTAAAGAAACGATAAATCATTTCTTTAGTAAAACGATTCTGAACGAAGGAAGTTAATAATAATAAAAAAAAAATTTCAAAAAATGTCCAAAATTTTTTTTCACATTTTCAAAATTTACTTGTGCCAAAATCTTTTTTATAAGATTTTCTATCTATGTTTAAATTTTCATAAAATTCGGATCAAAAAATGATGGTTTTCGAGTTGTTTTTGTCAAATTTTAGTTAGTTTTTTCCAAAAAAAAAATTGAAGAATTGAGAAATTCAAAAAATGACCTCTTTAAAATACAATCTAGAGGCAAATCCGGTTTCAAAAAGTTATTGATCGTAATCAGGATTTATTAATTTTTTTTATACCGTTATTTAATTTCTTATTTTTACACAAGGATAAACCATAATTATTAAATATAGCAAATTCACGATCAATATAATTAGTGTCTGATGAATGAAGTCATATAAACTTTGTAAAACCGTCGAAAATTTGACTACAAAAAATAAATATGCGGACAACGACATTTTTAATAATTTTTCCAATTTCTCAATAAATTGTAGTTAATTAAATTAAATTTTTTATACAAATGAACGGAGGGACTTTTTATTTTTACGCTGGCAGTGGTGGCCAAAACGTTTTGGTGTAGAAATTTTGGCTTCTGGTTTGATTTTCACTAGATACGTTAATCTTATAATTCTTATATTGTTGTTACAGCCTTTTGTAAGTCCAAAATCTATGCAAATTGAATCAAGTATATCCTCATAGTCGTCGTTTCTTTCAACAAATAACACATGGTACAACAACAAAGAACGTGGCCCTTTTTGACCTGAATTCGAGGCTGTTACCTATATTATATACATATATTTATCTTCGTATTGCATTTTCCTATTTTGGCCCAAATTTCACAGCACCGTCGGGCACCAGTGGTCGACCTCACCCGCCGCGCCAATATTACCGTCCAGCGGAAGCGGGAGAAGGAAAGGGCATGGAACAACAACCACCGCCACCAGCCAGGGCCGCTGGAGCTTTGGGTGATCCCTGGAAGGGAGCGGGCCATCCAGTCCACCGAGAACGAAAACCGATCAGCCGTTAAACTCAGCAACCACGAGAGGGACACCCCGAACAACCGAAGATGGAGGGGAGAAAGCGAAGGGATGCCATTCGCCAGCTGGCCTTCCAGCAAGCAAAGTGGGAGGAAAACCGGTGGCGACAGAGAGAAGAGGTTGAGAGGGTCAGTCAATAGTAGCGTCAGCAAAGACAGGAGTCACCGTCGGCTCCAACCCCTCGAACCGCGGACACCAGTCACCGTCGGCTCCAACCCCTCGAACCGCGGACACCAGTCACCGTCGGCTCCAACCCCTCGAACCGCGGACACCAGTCACCCCCACAGCCGGAGGAAGAGCGACCGAATACGGAACCGAAGATGATGGACGCAGATCCATTCCCCAGTTTCGTCACAGAACCAAGCACCTCAGAGCCGATGAAGGAGGTGTCCGTCGGCGATGAGATGCTGGACGGGCCAGTGCCAAATACGTTATTCACGGTGGGAGTGTAATGGTGTACGAAATATTTAAAGGAAATTAATTTATGATAACATGTTTAAAGAGTGTTATAATTGCAGAAAAAAGGGGCATATTGCACGTATTTGTAGAAGTAAGATACAAAACATGTTATGATGTATATATTTTTTTTAATTATTATTATTAATATTTATTTTTTCAAAAAAATAAAAATTACTACAAATACTACGAGCATATTCCCCTCTAAAACGCCGCCACCGTCACCACAACCACCACTGGTTCAAAATTGTGAGATTTAATGAAGATTTTCTGTTTACATAAATAGCCACTTATCGCCAATATTATTAATCGCTGTTAAGATTTATTTTAAAAAATTATCTCTTTTTTTTTTTTTTTTGTCTGACATATGACTGTGTGTCACAAAAAAGCTATTAATTTCATGTGGATGTAGGGAATTTTTTTTATTCAATATCATACTCTACACTAATTCTAAATATAAGATCATTGTAATTTATATTATTCATTATGTGTCTCAAATGTTAATATCATTATATTATGCCATCCAAAGGTATTAAAATGATTTGTTGACATGATTTACAAACAATTTTGCACGTGTTAATTTCCAATTGATATCTTAAATGAAAATGTCCAAAATTATGTCATATAGTTTAGTTCATAAATAAAATTCTTTGAATAAAAACAAATAATGGTTTACATCATTATTATTTAGTTAAGTTTTCTCCCTTTCCAATGATTTTATTCCCAATTGTGTGGTAGTCCAGTACGTATTTATGCGAAATACTGTAGTGTCGAACACTTTAAGTAGGTATTATAATATATAATACTGTTAACAGTGGTTGGCGGTATAGAAACTTTCAGGTACTATATTTTTCCTTGCCTAATATGCTTTTGTTGAAAAAAACATTATGGAATTTCCATGTTAATGACCACATAATTACTATATATATATTATAAAATCTGTCTCAAATGTAATAAAATATGGACGCAATACAAATATTAATATTAAAATGGTACAAACGGACAAACAGATTTTGCCGTACAGCGGATATGAAATGCGTTTGCCTTATATATAGGATTAGATTAAAATAAACACACGTTACTGAATGTGGTTGACTGTCAGTTCTGGTTGCAACTGACTTGCCGGGATATTTTCCATGCTTGATAAGTACCTTCTAAAGTACCGCCAATGCCCAGCAGATTACATATAAAAGATTTCAATGAACACACAGTCGGTCTCAGACGGCCCAATGAGAAGCCACAATATTTAATCAACAATTAACATTAATTTTTCTTTGGCATCTTTATATATTTGCTACATTTTAGCCTCTACATACGATAAAGACGGTCAAAAAAAATAATTATAATATATCATAGTAGTGCTCGTTACATAAAATTTAATAACGAATGACTACATCCTGCATTGGCAGCAGTTAAGGTTAAGAAAGAATAATCATTAAATCAGTAGCATAGAGAAACTGATATCCCAAAAGCAACACTTAGTAATAAAATGAACAATAAGGTTCAAATGTGTAGTAAAAAATGGGTCCTGAAACTATATTAGCACGATTTAAAGAAACTAAAATTTGTTATTATTACTAGGTTTATTAAAAGTATTTGTTTTAGTTTACAATTGTATGAAAAATGTTAAATCTATTTTTTAAATTCTCCACATTATAGTTTATAATAATTCTTAAATGTCAAAAATTGCTATAAACTATTCATCTAAATATTATTTTTTATTAATTTTTTCTAGAGCTATTTAATGAAATTTCTGCTCTGTTTTAAACCACATCTGAAAAATTTGAAAACTGTGGTTTACGCACTTTCAACAAATATGTAAAAGTAAATAATATGAACTAATAATATGATAAATATTATTGCGTTTTTTAATTTCATCAGTAACTTTTCACCAAGCCTTCTCTATATAGAAATACTTTGGTATTTAATAATTATTTATAAATATAATCATGGATATTATTCCAACAGTTTAAATTAATTTTTAAGTTAACACACGCTCTTTAGTTTTTGCCATAATTATATATGATATACAAATATATTATATTATATTATATTATAAATTATATATTATTATATTAAAATGTATAGTTAATACAATGTACTAAACAAATTATATAAAATATGTATTCGGTTTAAAATAATACTGAAAAGTTCAGGCGATGTAACGAATGGCAACTATTTATCAAACAACCGATGCACAGTGTTTTAAAATAAAAAAAAGCTGGCTGAAAGTCAATTTTTTTTTTTTAATAAAAGGGTAGAAACATTTTAGTTTATTAGTTGTCCATTGCCACATTTTATAGATAGTTATAATCTATATTTTAAGATAGTGTACAACTTTGTTGCCCGTATGACTCTAAAAGTTATCTATTATACTCTGATTTTAGTCATAGTTTTATCGTTTATGTGCAGTAACATTGTTTGAGAGTTGTTGTATTTAAAATTTACTTTCTAATACTACTATGGCAGCTACAAAAATTATTTTAAAAAAAGATATTTATAATATCATTCATTTAAATATTGGTGCTATTTCCAATGAAGAAAAAAAGAAAATAGCCTTAAGCCCGGTTTTTCAATTGCATTTAACTGATAGTATGACTTAACTGACGGTTATCGTTTTCCTCTAGTTAAACTGTTTATGGAGTCCCAGTTAAGCTAACCACTAGTTTTAATTGCCAGTTAAGTTAACTGATGCAATTTCTTCCGGTTTTAAAGATTAACTGATGGTTAGCATAATTTTACAATTTTTTGATAATGATTCATTGATAATTATTTTTAATTTTAATATTTTTTTATAAATTTTTATATATAAAGTATAAAATTTTAAATGATTGATTTTCTTTATATATTAATAATAACAATGGATCTTCTACTAGACAACTTACTATTTGAAGATGATGATATTGAACTTTATGAATACATAAATTATCAACGCAGGCCTTATATTGTACACTGCTGAGTAGATAATTTATTATGGGACGGTTATGATTTTAAAGTGCGTTTCCGTCTGTCTAAAGAAACAGTTTTAGAAGTTTTAAATTTGATACAACATCATAATATTATTAACTCTAATACAGATAGGTAAGTACTTATTATTAAGTAATTATAGGATATCTGAATACTAGAGAATATAATATATTATAATACTATAATAAAATACTTTATTTTAATAGGAATAATGCTATAACACCAATGCAGAAATTAATATTAACATTACGATTTTATGCTACTGGGAGCTTTTTAATAAGTACAGGAGATGTAATTGGTGTTAGTAAATCATCTGCCTGTCTTATAGTAAGAGATGAAAGAAGTCTAACAATAGCAAAACTTCAAACTAAATATGTAAAAATGCCAGAAACTTATAATGAGATTCAAGACTTACAAAAAGATTTTTATAGTATAGCTAAATTTCCATTAGTGATTGGAGCAATTGACTGTACGCACATAAAAATTCAAAGTCCTGGTAAGTTTGACAGAAAATTAATAGTTAAAAAAAATTCATGTTATTTTATAAAAATTACTTCTTCAAGGTGGTCCTAATGCAGAGTACTTTTGAAATCGAAAAGGTTGGTTTTCATTTAATGTACAAACAGTAGTATCGTCAAAACTACAAATTATGGACATTGTAGTTCGTTGGCCTGGATCATCTCATGATTCGACTATATTTTCAAATTCAAAGATTTACCAAAACCTACACACTATAAAAAAATGGGGCAACAGTTTATTTGTAGCAGATTCCGGTTATGCAAATACAGACCATATTGTAACTCCATTTCTTAATCCTCAAACAGATACAGAAAATGTATACAATGAATCTCAGATAAGAAGTAGGAATCCAGTAGAGCGCACCTACGGGGTTTGGAAACGTCATTTTCCAGTTTTGTCTCCTGGAATGACTCAACATTCAAACAGTAATTGCATGTGCTGTTCTGCATAACATAGCGATTAACAAAAATAATACAATGTCGGACAACTAAAAAATTCAGCTACCTGATGATATTTTAGAAAAGTCACACCTATTATTCAAAACAGTCAAAATAATGCTAGAATCAGACTATTATCAAGATTTTTGTCACCTATAAAATCTGGAAATTTTTAAATAATTATTAAATAACAATATTAATTGTATTCTATACACTAAATGCAGATTTTTAAAAACAACTATTTAACAAAATTCAAATCTCATACACCAGCAAATGTCTCAGTCTGTTCTAAGCAACTACATAAAAGCAATTTATTTTATGTATACTAGTATAGTAAAATATAAGAAATCACTATCAAAAATGATTATATTGTTATATAGGTAAGAGAACAATATGTAAACTAATAATGTGTACAATAGTACATATATACATGTAAAGGTATTATTAAAATATTATAAAATAACATTATTATTAAACTTTCTTTGTTTATTTACAATATACAAATATATTTTAAATATTTAAATACAATATAATATTTTAGGAATATAGAATCGGTAAACATGACACATTCAATTAATGCATTGAACTCTACCAACAAATTTATAAGCCCATACATTCAGTGTACGATCGAAGGTGAGGAAGTACCACTACTTGTTGACACCGGAGCAACAATTAATGTACTGACTAAAGAAATATTGTTGACGTTATAACCAACAAAAATAACAAAATATCACAACTACCAGTAAACGGAATACAATGCTGTAGGGAAGAAAACATGTAAAGTATTCAAGCAAATATACACTGTGAGTGCAATATTAATGGCAAATATTTGTAAACTTATTTCATACAAATTAAAAACTTCAATGAACTAGAAATTCTTGGAGCAGATATTTTGAGTAGATATTCCGCACAAATAAAATTCAATGAAAACACAGTTCAATTCATGATCAATATTCTTCCACACATAATACCATTTGCAAATAAAAGAACCTAGAATAGTTTCATATATTCGCCCTGAGCCCTCCATGCCGCTGCGAACAGCTTTTCAAACTTAAGAAATTTACACTAATATTAACGCGATCACATATACATAATAACGATGGCAACATCAATCAAAAAGATGGATTCAGAAAGTTCGATCATAGAGCAGATCTTCAAGATGAGAGACCTTGATTCAGAATCGACTAAACCTAAATTTCCGACCTCTAAAAAGGCTGAAAAAGTTACTGACCCTACTAAAACACAGACTCCGAGTGACGACAAACCGTCAACGAAGAACAAGACTAAAGCGCCTGCTTCTGCCCAATCAGAGCAACAACTTATACTTCCACCCTTTATGAGATTTACTATGACTGGCACCCCACGCCCAGAGATTTCTAAGTCCATACCATCTTCTCATGGAATGTACTACATTGTACACATCATGGACGATATAATGCGCAAAAACGCTTGCTTCAAGAAGCAACAAGATGCATGGCATCTATTCGTCTACCGACTCTACTTTGGGATTGTTTTCATTATTCAGACAGTAAAATCTGAAGTTGAGAATAACATAGCTTCATCTGCCAGACGCAGATTTTATCGAAGATTCATTAGTGACTATCCTCTGGAATTACTTACTACCCATACCCGGCCGGCCCCTTAGTAACACTCTTTAAGTGTCTTAGCTCCGCTAAGCCCGCTGGACGCCATCGTAACACCTTTTATCCCTGAACACGTAGAACCTATCAGATCCAGTGCACTAATTAATTTTATTGTGCATTCACCCTGACCCCTTCCCTACCCAACATCACAGGCCTATTAAGATTTATAGGAACGATAACAACAGCTGATCTTATCAAACGCTTGGAGTAACGCGCCAAATCCAACTTATAATGAAAACCACGCATCTCTGCGGATAGAATTTCTTAATTCAATTTGCAAACTGGTGACCTCTGCGTTACAGTGCCTGACATTTTCAATGTCCTTGGTCCTCAGCCCCTGATTTTGCTGGAAAGTTTTTAAAAAACCTCCTTAACTCACAGAACTCTCTGTGTACCACTCTTGTGGAAGATGATATTGCTAAACGTATTAAGAATATTTTCACTTGTAGTCTTTCTCATATCGAGCTTAATGCTATACTTACTCCGCAACAAGAAAAATAGTTACAAACCGCTTATCCCGAGTTCACTCTTGTTTTTAATGTAAAGATCCTCACTATACTAATTGCATAATGTGAATCTTTTTCAGAATTTTAATGTAGAAAAAATGAACAATCGTTTTAAGTTTTAAAAGACTCTTGTCTATTTATTAATAAAATCACAAACAAAGTAAACTTTATGATAACTTGTATTACAAACAGACAAATTAAACCAGAGAACGTTAAGCTCAGTCTGTGTGTGTGGATAAGATGTCTGTCGGAAAGCGTCTGATGTGCCCTGGCCTCTTGGGCTCCTTTATACCCCGTCATTGACGTCATAATGAAAAGGTCACTTTGAAATAGGCTGTGGTGTGATGTATGGCGTGTGTGTTCGCAGAAATGGTGTTACATAAATATATTACATAAAATATTATAAAAAATATGACATTGATGTTAAAATAAGAATTATTGGTATTACATAAAATGCGTCACGTATGTGATCCGTAACATTAAAATAGTAGTGCTCACACACATGCTTATGCGTACTGTAGTCGCAATTTGGAAATGCAAATTATGCTTTCTGAGCATGGTTATTCTCCTGACCGTAACACACCGGATACTTATAATGATCAAATTTGTGACATTGGTGGTAATTATGCTCAGCATGTTGTACGTGCTCATTATGGTATTCATTCTTGTGCGTCCATAATAGATCATCGTGATAGTTCGCGTGACACCCGTCGTATACTTAATCTCTCGGCTATGTTTCCTATGCATCTTCTTCCTTGGTAGTATAGTGGTAAGAATCCCCGCCTGTCACGCGTATAAGTCCAACGGTCGTCGTAAGGCCGGTGGGTTGGACGGGTATTACGACCGTGTCACATCACAGGCTTATTAAGATTTATAGGAACGATAACGACAACTGCCGTTAGCGCGATACCCGACTATTCGAATCCTGCGACCTTCAACCATAATGTAGCTCATCTTCTTAACGGAAGCAACTTTGAATCTAATAACAGGACAGAGGTTCAACGTAACTTCCTCCTCAACCCAGGACTACTCCACCTAGCAGAGCCAGATCCGATAACGAATATCAACACCAACACTTATGCTGGAATTGAATCTTCCTATACCTGGTGCTAATGATAGTCAGCTCACTCTCGATGCATTCACCTACCTTTATGGAAACAATGAATGGTTCGGTAACATCCTCCAAATAATGGAATGCTATTGTGAATACTTTCGTGGATCATCTACCCTAACTAGCTGCGACTCCTTAGCCACTGTATCACCACTACTGACAACCGAGTACTACGCCTACAATGAACTTCCTGCCCAGGAAAATCCTTACGCTACGTTTGTACACTCTAATGGTTTTGCAATAGCTGGACAAACTTCTTAAATCGTTTTCGTGTAGCTGGATTGCTGTTCTCTTCAATAATGGAGTCAATGTGCAATTATTATGAGTGAAGCTTCAGTTTATTCAAGATAATTTTGGTTAAAAACTATAAAATTTATTATTATTTCAAAAAACGACTATTTTTTACTCAGCCAAATTTATATCCCTATATTAACTGAAAAAAGAAACTCCGCCCCTGGAAGTAGCATTAAACACATTAATTAAATTGCGACGCATTGGCACAGTGACATTTACGGTTCTTTCAGAAGTCATCTTCCTAGTATCTTGCATCAGTATTAAACAATTTATATTAAATAATTTTGGTCTAACCAAAATATTATGTCTATACAAAAAACGCAATAGCACACACAATACACAAAATCTAATATAAAATTAACTTATACCCTTTCTAACAAACTTTTTTTTCACATCATTATTTATGCCTTATCGCACATGCAATTTACACTATATTACGAACGCCGTCCTATTATTCATTACTCTATCATAATTATTGTATTTTATAATACATTTTTTTTTTCTAGATTCTATATGATGGCGAAGAAAAACAATACAGACAAAAAAATTTAGGAGGGCCAATTAATAGATATCCACCATATAATGTTCAAAAACATTGGGTTGAAAGAATTACACACAAATTCTTTCGGCCCAATGAAGAAACATTAAATTCCATCAGAAAAGTTCTTGAAGAACATCAACTTCCCAGGTGATCCGAACTACTACGCATCAAAAAATGTGGTGAAAAGAAAATTGGTATTAATGTAAGAGATTTATAATTTTAGTAAAATATTATATTTTGATCATTTCAAAATAAGCTATAACAATAAATTGAATATTTTTTAATTTTCAAGTCGTCATCACCATCGTTGTCGTCACCACCACCGTTGTTGTCACCAGAACCATTGTCTCCATTGGACCTACCTATATTAGTTATGTACTCCCTTCCCCCGGCCAGTCGCACCACTCTCCTATCACCAAGCATTAGGAAAAAATAATTTTAAGTTGTCAACACCATGATTAAATATAGCATTAATAATTACATAAATACATACTTCTTTCCTTTCATTTTCTCTTCGTCTGTGACATGTCGTCGCAAATTACCAACACTGATTATAAAAATTTAGAATCAAAATGTATAAGTTTTCAAAATAAAATGAAATATATTCGTGGCAAAAGTGTCAGCTCTTATAGTAATATTAAGTCATCTCAATATTTTTCATTGTACTGCCAAATCATTTGTAATATTTTTGACCAGTAAACCACCAAATACAGTAAGTAAAATTTTTATTTACTTATATCGATGGTGTTTCGTTAAAAGGGCGTATACCACTTAAAAATCGATAAATTTACAGATAAACCAGGAGCATAATCTGGTAAAAGGGCGGCTATATAATCTAAAATCATTTGCGTAAATTCGGTAATTTAATATTACTAAGTGCCCTGTTATAAAAGAATAAAATCATCTCCGAATTATTGTACATTAATTGAAGAAAAATTGAATTTCATAATAAATAAAACAAAAAAAACATTTAACTTATATTGTATTTTACCTTGTTTAGATAATAATATTTTAATTAAAAATCAAAACATTTTGATGAAATTTAAATAGTAATATTTTTAATTTTAGATTCTGAAAGAAGTGAAGAAACTTATGATTTTACAATGATATTTATTTTTTTTTTCTCTCTCTTTCTGTGAACACTTTTTCGTATAGAAATACTTGTCCGAATGTTTCAAACAGTATTTCTATAGATCTGGAATCACACTCAGATGGTATTTTAGAGAGGTCATATTTCCAATTTCTTAATACTTTTTCCAAAAAAAGAGGAAAAACTGTTTGTTGAGGCCGAGCATTTTATACCTGTTTGAAGTTAGAATTTCGAAGAAATTTGTTAGTTTTATATAAATTACTCACTTTAACGTACACTAAAGAATATTGGCCAAACCCGATTGTTTTAAAATTTGGTGTCTAGATAGAAAATTTCATTGCGAATATTTTGATGCAATAAAATTTCTTACGGACGAATAATTAAACATTTTAGTAGGGTTTGATTGGAAAAAAATTGGAGAAATACAGACTGATGTTACGAAATATCTATATATATATATATATATATATATATACTTTAATTTAAGCATATAATTACTGAAGGTTGATTATGTTTTATTGCATCTTATGTATTTTTCGACGCTTAATAGGATGGTGTGAATTAAAATTCACGTTCAACAATAGTTTTCTAACTATTTTATTCTATATTGAAAATTTAATATTTTCGGTTATTATATACCGACTAGTTCACCTACGTGGTAAAGTGATGTGCTGTAGCTTAGTTGTAACGGAACCGGCATAGCACGCAGACAGTATAGGTTTCGATTCCAGCCCGACACTCCGAATTTTTCCATTTTTTTTTCTTATATTATGAACTTCCTTCGTTCTGAATCGTTTTACTGAAGAAATGATTTATCGTTTCTTTAAAATTTAATACGCCCGTCAAGAGAATACCACCCGTCGTGCGAAGTACACCCATCGTGCGAAGTATGTCCGCTTTTTTTATTATGATGCTTATATTCTATTGTAATTTGAAATTATTTATGAAGTATTCATTAGGTTATGTGAATAAATGAAAATCAATTTTCGTTTTTCCTAAATGTTGTATCTAACAAAATAATTGATAGTTCAACATTGATGTTCAATCCTTCAAAACTTATAATTATTATTGTGTATTAATTGAGAAGTGTATAAAATTTCAGAATCGTTTTATTGAAGAAATGATTTATAGTTTCTTTAAAATTCAATACACCCGTCAATAGTATCCCACTCGACGTGCGAAGAACACATTTTTTTTATATGATCTATTACATATTTACAATTACAATTTTTTTTAAAATGCTGGTCAGTTTTAAGTAAAATAAAAATTTTTTCGATCAAAACCATAATAAACCTTATATAATTCATAATTCAGAGGACACTTTTTTTACCAGAAAAATCTCAACCCGTTTGGCTTTTTGATTCATTACTTTTAATATTATCTTATCTGGCGTTTTTTTCCGAAAACTATAAAAATAAATTATTTAATTGAATATTAGATTAGAATGTCTGTTTTTTAACTAACATACAAAAACACGCTTAAAAAGCCGGAAATACTTCGCACGACGGGTAGTATTCTCTTGACGGGCGTATTAAATTTTAAAGAAACGATAAATCATTTCTTCAATAAAACGATTCTAAACGAAGGAAATTAATAATAAAAAAAAAAAATTTCAAAAAATGTACAAAATTTTTTTTCACATTTTCAAAATTTTCTTGCGCCAAAATCTTTTTCATTGGATTTTCTATCTATGTTTAAATTTTCATAAAATTCGTATCAAATAATTATGGTTTCCGAGTCGTTTTTGTCAAATTTTGGGTAGTTTTTTCCACAAAAAAAATTGAATAATTGAGAAATTCAAAAAATGACCTCTCTAAAGTACAATATAGAGACAAATCCGGTTTCAAAAAGTTACTGATCAAAACTTTTGGACAAGTATTTCTATACGAAAAGTTGTACACAGAAAAAAAAAAAAGAAAAAAAAGCGGCACATACTTCGCACGACGGGTGGGATTCTTTGACGGGTGTATTGAATTTTAAAGAAACGAT
>JAIPRM010009408.1:425-14819 GCA_025469315.1 Stegophylla sp. TES_Ste_2020 | reverse complement strand
TATTTTTTTTTTTTTTTAATTAGAAATACGAAAGAATTTAAAAACGAAATCTGTCTCAAAACACTATATATATATATATATATCAAATTATTATTCAAATTATCCAAGAAAGTCTCGACTTAAAATATCTAGATATCAGGAGAAAACGCAATGATATATTATACTTCATATCCAAATCAGTAAATGAGCTTGTCCTGAGCTCTTAGAGCTAATACAATTCCATGTCTCTAAATACACATGTCTCGTTCCTGTCCTACATTCTATATGTAAAAAATCATAGAACATCTTACAGTTATAACAACCCACTGGACCGAGAATGCAATAGTTTAAATATAGACGTATTCAATACAAAAAACCTAGCATCCCTAAAGTAATCTTAACCTAAAATTATAATACTATATTATATATTATATTTTATCATTGTACTAAAACAAATCTTCTGCTATTGTCAACACTAATTAAGTTTATATAATTTTGCTTTTTTTTAGATTCTGAACGAAGTGAAGAAGCTAGTGTTTTTACAATGATGTTTATTTATTTTTTTTTTTTTATTTTTCTGTGTACAACTTTTCGTATAGAAATACTTGTCCAAAAGTTTCGATCAATAACTTTTTGAAACCGGATTTGCCTCTAGATTGTACTTTAAAGACATCATTTTTTGAATTTCTCAATTCTTCAATGTTTTTTTTGGAAAAAACTACCCAAAATTTGACAAAAACGACTCGAAAACCATCATTTTTTGATCCGAATTTTATGAAAATTTAAAAATAGATAGAAAATTCTATAAAAAAGATTTTGGCGCAAGAAAATTATGATAATGTGAAAAAAAATTTTGGACATTTTTCGAACATTTTTTTTTCTCATTTATTTTTTATATTATTAACTTCACTCGTTCAGAATCGTTTTATTGAAGAAATGATTTATCGTTTCTTTAAAATTAAATACACCCGTCAAGAGAATACCACCCGTCGAGCGAAGTACACCCATCGTGCGAAGTATGTCCGGCTTTTTTATACACACACACACTGTATAACATATTATGTATTATATATATTGTTCTTGAGCCCTCACAGACGTTTAAATAAATAAAAAATAAATAGATTGTAGTGACAAACCGGATTTACTGACTTAAAAATTTGAAGGTCCACCATATAAATCCCAGTGCAGGTTTACTACTGTGCCTGCAATATGTTGTTCTTTGGACGATAATAATATGCATTATGTTTATTTTTGACGAATTTTGAAAAAATATTTGATATGTTATAGAATATACACACAAATGTGTACAAGAACCTAATACGAAACAATAATAATGATCAAACAATAAAATAAATTGAATAATCAATGAAGTTCGTGTATATTAGGGTTTTCCTTAATTAGTTTCCTCGATTTTATTTTCCTCTCTCCCCCCACCCCCCAATCAGTGTAGAACCATACAATAATCAAGTACGAATAATTTTTAGAATTACCAATATAAACTTGATTTTTATCTTATGTACCGTTTAAACATTTATCAATGATTTTTGGCTTTTAGGTCCCATATTCGATTGTCATTAACTTTATGTGTACAACGAACTTTGTACTATAATTAAATGCGTGTTTTAACCAAAAAAGAAAAGTGAACAAAAGAAATGTAAATTACAATTCAAAAATAAAGAAATGTCATTTTTTTTTTTTTTTTTTTTTATGTAGTATCTAATTGTAATAAAAATACATTTTCTATTTAATGCTTGTATTAATCGAATTATGATAAAAAATAATCAATGTACTTAAATAAAAATTTATAAATTGTTGTTTAAAATCATTTTTTGATATTTTTCTAGTCATTTTCGTATTGTTTTTAAGGGCATTAAAATTCCAGCCCTATTTATAACTATACTAATGTTTACTGGCCACCTAAATATCATTACAAATGATTCCCCCACTGTTAATGTACGCATTTAACTCTGAAATAAAAATTAAAAATAACTTACTTCATGATAAAAAAAATTCCAGTACAGAAAAATTTCCTCAATAAACGAGAAATCTTAGCCTACGATCTAAAAATAAATTATTCTAAAAAAAGTATAGGCCAGAAATGTATTGATTATTTAGGACCTAAAGCGTTCAATTTATTAAATCTTAATGATAAAATATATTTAAGAAACTGTCCTACTACTTATGTGAATAGATATCTGAACAATTTATTATTATGTGAACGGTGATCTGTTTATTGCAATTTTACATATAAATTTTTATATACATAAAATATACAATTTTACATATACTTTATTTGTGATTTACATATATTTTATATTTTATTGTTGTATTAATTCTATCCTAGTTTAGTTTATAATTATGTTTAGTTATTTTTTATTTTATCTATTATCTATTAGTTTTACTCAAAATTGTATTTTCATTAAAATTTTAAGATGTTATTCATAAGCACTATAAATAACTCTCAACTTCCAACACAAGCTAGTGCTTACAAGAGGTGATAAACCATTGTATTAATATTCAAATTGTTAAATTTATTGTTAATTTCTATAATAATAAATGGTACTCTTAATAAAAAAAAAAAAAACTCTAGTGCACTGCAAACTGGATGTTAAAATGCCGGACATACTTCGCACGACGGGTGAGATTCTCTTGACGGGTGTATTTAATTTTAAAGAAACGACAAATCATTTCTTCAATAAAACGATTCTGAACGAGGGAAGTTATATAAAAATATAAAAAATAAATGTGAAAAAAAAAATGTTAGAAAAATGTCCAAAATTTTTTTTTTACATTTACAAAATTTTCTCGCGCCAAAATCTTTCTTATATGATTTTCTATCTATGATTAAATTTTCATGTAGTTCGGATAAAAAAAAATGATGGTTTCCGTGTCGTTTTTGTCAAATTTTGGGTTGTTTTTTTCCAAAAAAAAAAAAAAAAAAAATTGAAGAATTGAGAAATTCAAAAAATGACCTTTCTAAAGTACAATCTAGAAGCAAATCCGGTTTCAAAAAGTTACAGTTCGAAACTTTTGGACAAGTATTTCCATGCGAAAAGTTGTACAAAGAAAAATAAAAAAATAAACATCGTTGTAAAAACACTAGCTTCTTCATTTCGTTCGGAATCTAAAACGAAAAAATAACATGAAATTATTATTATTCGTTTCGTGAAATATACACGTGTTATTGTATTAATTTACGACTAAAATATTTACTGCATACTTAAAAATAAAAACGCTTTATATATTATAATGTCGTCCAAGCCGAAAAAAACACGCGTTATAATCGCGTATAATAATAATGTCATATTAGAAAAACGATCGTTACACATTATTATAATATGTAACGATAATGAGCATTAGCGGTGTCGTAATAATAATTATTATTGTAATATTACACTCTTGTTCCGGGCTGCGGCCAAGGTCAGTCGAGACCGCGGTCGGTCGCGACAAGAGTGGTCCGAGATTCTTGGGCGGAGTCCTCTCGCCGTGCGATCCAGAACCCTCCCTCTCTCCAGGCGGTTAGGTATAAAAGATCAGGCATCGACCACCAAACAGCATCAGAGCACTTTCAGCGGACGGATCAGGCCAACTGTGCGATACCGAATAACAACAGAGAGGTTTCGGATTTTCGTTCCGGCAACCTAACCAACCACCTCACAACGCATCCAGAAACATGAAGGTAAGCGTTGTCTGCTCAATATTTTGACTTATTTTCTAAAAATCCAAGCGTCAGAAGTTCTAAACGTTCTCGACTTCGGAATGAATGCCACTCGTTTTTAATGAATGAAATCCATGAGTACATTCAATTTTTACATTGAGAATTTCACTTGAAATTGAATGTAATTATGCACATTCTTCTTCTAACCATATTGAAAATATATTCCAAAAAAAAAAAATGTTTTTACTTTTCATTGTAAAGCTCCAGAAATAATATAGAGTCTTTGGTTAATCAGTTAATCTTCGCTATCACTCGTCAACCACAGAGTACTACCACAGATCATATTTTTTTTCATAATCTGTAGGTGTACCACGTCGATTATCAAAAACTATGGCTAAATAACTATTTTTATTAGCCATTATTAGGGCTGAGGACTTGTAACTCTGAAAAAAACGTTAAATATGCAAGCGCTTATGCGTTTAAAATATGCATTAACATTTTTTTTTTCCCCCTGATTTAATTTAAAAGTATTAACGAAATAAATAGGCTTTAAAATGAGTCAAAACAATTACTTAATTTAAATATAATTTAAACAATTGTCATATATGATTATGTATCTGTTAATAAAATTAATTACAGCAAATTTATTATTACTGCTTTATTCGCAATCCTCGAGCGTTTCTAGGAAATACATGTGTCCACGGACAGTCAAAAACAATATTATGCGATAAAAATTTTAATTTAATTTTTTTCTCAAAAAATTTAATTTTTATCTAAAAATGTTGTCTGAATTGTTTGAAATAAAAACGTCGGTGTAGAAAAAATTAAAATAAGTTAAATATGTCTCAAAAAGTTTAAAATAGAGTATAAAAATATAAAATATGCCCTGAAAACCAAAAATACTCAAAATATGCATTTATATGCAAAGTAAAACTTCAAAACTAGCTTTGTAACAAAGCATGAAACGTATTTATTTCGTACTCTGCTACTTTTGTAACTGAACAAAACAAATACGCAAATGCTACAAGTCCTCTGCTCTATCCATTATATATAAACACATTACATTATGTTTCATTAAAATTAAATAAAAAATTGTTTTGCATGAATGTGATTAAGAATGCATTCTTTTCTTAAAAGAATGCAAGCACTGCAAGTGTATTTTTTTTGAAAAAAATGAATTATGAATGAAATACATTCAATTTTAAGCTCTATGAATGTGAATGCATTTATTTTTTAAATAAATGTTTCTAACCCCTACTATGTAAGTATGTAGATGCAAGCGGTTCTCATTATCACGATTTCTAGCTGTAAAAAATTTCAATAGCTTAGTTCAAAGACAAAGTTTTTCGCAGACCAAATCGGAGTAAGGGATGAAAATATAAGTATTCAATACTCAGTGCCCGTGACGCATATACGATTTTAGAATTATTATATGACAAAGATTAGGAAATAATTTAAATTTTGCTTTTCAACCTATGTGAAAAAATTTTTTTCAGTGTCGATATTAAAACAATAAGCCAGAGAGAGTATATATACTATAAATATTTTTCTCGGTAGTAACTACTAGAATATATTTTATGATTTTCGACTTTTCTGTAAGCCCTTCGTTTTTTGTCTTTATTTTGCATGAAATCTATCTGATAGGCATACTTATCAAACATATCTATTCGCAAATAAAACCCAAATCAGTGTTAGAAACTAGAAATACATTCGGTGTTTTTTTTTCCTATACTATTCATACGGACACGATTTGATTATAACAATATACGTTATAGTGCAACTCCACGCGTAATCATGAGATCTTCGGAATGATAAACTATCTGATATTATTTTTTGCTTGTAAACTTAAAACAAAATTCAGTTAATTCCCGTCTCGAATAATTATCAAATTTAAAATTCGACTGAAAAGAACAAATAGGTAATAACAACTATTGTTTAATCTGTAGGAAAACAATTTTAATTATTATGCACTAAATTATATAATATAATATAAAGTATATTTATTTTGTGATTTGTTTCACCGAGAAAAATATTATAGAATATAATATAAAATATTAAAACACAAAGATTTTCTGCGAAAAATCGGTCGCTTGACAAGTTTTTGTAAATTTTATTTTCGGCTACTGGTTAATATTGTATCTATTAAAATAATGTTTTGACAAAAATGGTGGGGCTAGACCATAAAAGCGAACGCATTCAATTTAAAAATATATCAATCTCGACAACACAGATTTCAAAAAATAACTAAATGTTCGTAAAAACGATATGTATTCTCGATTAAGTCGCGTTTATTTTCTCTAATACGGTTACCAGTACCAAAAAACCTATTGTTTTCGGTTTTCGAATCCAGTTTTGCATGCAAACTAATGGTTTCAGTAGATAGTATAAAATGAAAAAGCCAGACATACTTCGCACGATGGGTATTCTTCGCACGACGGGTGGGATTCTCTTGACGGGTGTATTTAATTTTAAAGAAACGATAAATCATTCCTTCAATAAAACGATTCTGAACAAGGTAAGTTAATAATATAAAAAATAAATGAGAAAAAAAAAATGTTAGAAAAATGTCCAAAATTTTTTTTTCACATTTTCTTGCGCCAAAATCTTTCTTATATGATTTTCTATCTATGTTTAAATTTTCATATAATTCGGATCAAAAAATGATGGTTTCCGAGTCTTTTTTGTCAAATTTTGGGTAGTTTTTACCAAAAAAAAAAAAAAAAATTGAAGAATTGAGAAATTCAAATAATGACCTCTCTAAAATATAATCTAGAGCAGACATTCCCAAACTTTTTATGGTACGACCCATTTTGGAATTTTTTTTCAATTTTGACGTCCCACCACAATAATTAAATCTTTTTTTTTTCTTGCTCTATTGCTTCTTGAGCAACTGAAATAAAAATGATACAGTATAAAATATTGCATTTTGTAACCATTTAAATTTTTATAACTGTAATAAAATTATTTATTTGTTAATTTTTAAAAAATTCATAAGAGTTAATTAAAATTAAAGGTTAAGTTAGGTATATAGGTATATTCGAGTAATTGAATAATTAAA
Organism: Stegophylla sp. TES_Ste_2020; assembly: GCA_025469315.1. Taxonomy (NCBI): domain Eukaryota; kingdom Metazoa; phylum Arthropoda; class Insecta; order Hemiptera; family Aphididae; genus Stegophylla; species Stegophylla sp. TES_Ste_2020. The sequence continues at coordinate 8,124 of JAIPRM010009408.1, read as the reverse complement.
AAAAAAAAATTGAATTGAATATGAACAAAGCCCGTCTCATACTTCGCACCATGAGAATTTTTCACTCAAAAAAATAATAATGCACATATTAAAAATTTTATTTCACAAAAATATTTTTCATATTATAGTCAATCAATATTAAAATTTTTATAAAATTTGAATTGAAAAAAAAAAAATGTAAAAGCGTTTTTGTCCAATTTTGGGTAGTTTTTCCAAAAAGTTGAAATACTATTGAGAATTTTGAATAATAACACCTTTTAAATAACATCTAGAGGCAAATTCTGATTCAAAAAATTCCTAGTTGAAACTATTGGACAAGTGTTTTTAAAATAAATAGTGTTTTACAAAAAAAATAAAATAAACATCATAGTAAAAAACTAACTTCATCAATCCCCTCAGTATAATCTAACGTGACCCACCAAAAATTTAATATCGCGACCCAATTTTGGGTCGTGACCCATAGTTTGGGAACCTCTGATCTAGAGGCAAATCCGGTTTCAAAAAGTTACACTGATCGAAACTTTCGGACGAGTATTTCTATACGAAAAGTTGTACACAGAAAAAATAAATAAATAAACATCACTGTAAAAACACTAGCTTCTTCACTTCGTTCAGAATCTAAAAATAACTAACCAAACTTATTTATGTTGTTTCTTTTTTGTTCTCTCACCAGGTTATTATGGTAACGCTGTTGTTGGCCGCCGTCGCCCTGTCCGCCACCGAAGCCGGAGTGATCGCCTACCACGGCGCTCCGGCCGCGATCGTCGCCCCGGCTCCGGCCGTGTACGTAGCCCCCGCCCCGGCCACGCTGGTCCGCACGCCGAGCCTGGACAGCGCGGTGGTGCACTCGGAGCGCGTGGGCGGCAACTTCGCGTACACCTCCGTCGAGGGACACGCGTACACCGCGCTCAGCCCCGCCGTCGTGCACCACGCACCGGTGGCCGTCGTCCGGTCCCAGCCGCTCGTGGCCCCCGTGTCCGTTGTCCACACGGCCGCCGCGCCCCTGCCGGCCGTCTACGCCCCGGCCAAGACCTTCTACTACGCTCGCTGATGGCACGTAGCCGACCACCACCATCACGACAAGGCTCAGTGTTTGATCTAGTTTTTTTTTTCAAAATTTTTTTCAAACATTTTTTTATTAATCGTAACTTTTTTTTTTTGTAATTCTGCCTTTCCTTCCCCTCCCTCAAATGTGTATCTCGAGCCACACGTAACGTTTGCATCTACATGCACTCGTTATTCCCTCCCCTTTCCACCTTCCACTATTTTATTAACATATAATATTGTATGTACTTTTTTGTAATTTTTATTTTTTTTTTATATTTGTTTACTGCCAAATGACGAGAAATTAAATAAAATATATCCGAATTGAAAACAACAATCGTATTACACTTTTTTGTTTACCTTTTTTGTCACACGAAACTACTGTTTTGGGAGAGGGTCCAAAAGTTCTGGACTACTCCTCCACACCAGAGCTGAAAAAAAGTCGATTCGTAGTGTTACGGTCGGTATTGAAATAGGTAAAAAGCCGGACATACTTCGCACAATGGGTGGGATTCTCTTGACGGGTGTATTTAATTTTAAAGAAACGATAAATCATTTCTTCGATAAAACGATTCTGAACGAGGGAAGTTAATTTTATAAAAAATAAATGAGAAAAAAAATGTTAGAAAAATGGCCAAAATCCTTCTTATATGATTTTCTATCTATGTTTAAATTTTCATAAAATTCTGATCAAAAAATGATGGTTTCCGAGTTGTTTTTGTCAAATTTTGGGTAGTTTTTTCCAAAAAAAAAAATTGAAGAATTGAGAAATTTAAAAAATGACCTCTTTAAAGTACAATCTAGAGGCGAATCGGGTTTCAAAAAGTTATTGATCGAAATTTTTGGACAAGTATTTCTATACGAAAAGTTGCACACAGAAAAAAAAAAAATAATAAGAAACATCATTGTAAATACACTAGCTTCTTCACTTCGTTCAGAATCTAAAATTAGGCAAAAATAAACGGACCAATTTAATTAATAATATATAAAGAACAAAAAATTTATGGTACATAGAAATTTAATTTGTCTAATTTTGTTTGAAATACTTCTTATTTATAACCAAACGCGTAAAAACAAAAAAATCTATACCAAAATCTATTTTCAAAATTTAAAGAAACTGTAATTATCGTACACGTTCCTCAAAAAAATGAATTCATCCATTTTCTTCGTTGCTTTATTTTTAAAGGAAAAAGTTCCAAACTTTGTTCCTAAAAAAAGAATTCATTTTAGGAGTCCGTTTCTTTTGGAACAAGTAACCTAACCTAACCTAACCTAACCTAAATATTTGAAGAATTTTAATTTTAATTTAATTTGGTTAAGCCTCTAGGTACAAGGTATTCCGCCGAAAATTTAGACATTGCGATACTTCCTGAGATAGTGAAAATAATCAAATTCTGTTTTTCTTTTATTATTATTAGGTATTTATAAGATTCATAGAGATATAATGACTACAAATATTTCATATTTTAATTTAATTTTATGATTTGGTAAAAAAATTAATTTTTATTTAATGTTTTCGAAAAATGTTAAGATAGCCATTTTATAGAGTTAATTTTTCTATGGGTTTTGATGTATCAATATTTTATTTTTGTTAACCCGATGATTTTTAATATACTTTTTTTCACAGAATGTGTGTGTTATTTGAAGATAATTAATTTTGAGCATCTTAAATCAATTGGTTTAGGCAACCTATAGGGTAATCTTCTAATTTCATACATATTTTGTAGAAACTTAAAATATTATTAAAAATCATGATATTAATGAATGTTAAATATTTAAACGTCAAAATTCTCAGAAAAATATACTCTACAAAATGGTTAATCTCAAAATTAGTAAAAAAAAAAAAACAATAAAATTAAAAATGTATTTTTTTATTATTTTTTTCAATATATAAAATTAAATTGAAATATGAAATATTTTTAGTCACTGTCTTATAAAAACAATAAAATTTAATTACCTTCATTATCTCACGAGGTATCGCAATGTTTCGGCAATCCTCGGTAGAACACGTGTACAATAATAATACAAAAAATTTTAAAATTACATATACAAAAATTTTAGATTCTGAGCGGAACAAAAGGATTTAAACAATAATGTTTATGAAATATTTTTATTTTCTATAAACACATTAAAGTAATTCAAATCTTACTATGTATGTTTGTAGTAGAGAGTTTTGTAGACATGGTCCTTTATAAAGAGGTCATTTTTCAAAATTTTCACTAGTTCAATGGCCTAAACACAGCTGATAATAGTTCAGTTGAATTTTTAATTTATTTGAATTAACTAGTGGAGTATTAATTATCAACTGTTACAGAATGTTAAAGCCTTATTAGTAGGCCTAGGATTTATATGTAATCAAATAAGGTAAAATATATGCGTTTGATTCATTAAAAATTGCAAAAATATGCAACAAAACATTCGTAAAGTATATGACACTTATAATATATAAAACCCAAATTTTTAGAATTTATAAAATTAAGTAGGCTAAGTTTTGATTAACAAATATTTCTTTTTCTTTTCTTATGAAATTACTGTGTTTTGCTGTACATATTGAGGGACTACTTGAAGTAAATCGCTTATTTATTACAACTGATAATGGTTATAAACACTACAATATAGTGTTTTTTCATCGGCCATAAAATCTATAACAGAAAATTCTATAACTTACTGTCGAAGTTTTTCACTGGTGCTTAGTGGGTTTTGGCATTTTAAATGACAAAAATCAAAATGAATTCGAAATACACAAATAATCACACGCTACGCACTTACAATAGTACACGCGACTCGCGACTATATTATCAAAACACGTACTAATTTTTAACTTTAAAAGTATGGATGTTTTATATAATCAATTGCAGTCGTACGTGTATATGACAATTAAGATAACATATAAATTAAATTACTATACTTATTATAATATAGTAAAATTATAAATATTTGGGTGTTTTTCGGATTAATAATTTTACCAACCATCGCTGCTAAAATATACCATAAATTATTAAGTATTTATATAGTTAAAATATGCAAAAATATTCAAAATAAATTAACCTCCATTTAATTCAATATGATGTGATTTGTGGACATTAAAATCAAAAGCAGTAATCATCACCAACTTCTCTATTTTGCTCCAAGAGCAACGCTATACCGTTTACTCCCACCGCCCGTTTTAGGTTCACAGAAAACTTAAAAATCTACTTTATCGACCAAAGAACACAACAACTACACTTTGACAAAAAATATGATTAAGTTATCAAACCTAAATTATTTTTCTATACGCTAATATAATTAACACTTTTACTGTGATAGACTTTCTTTTTTTTTATGTGGCTAAGCCTCTTAAAATTATTGTACACTCGTCGACGTACGAAACGAGGCATCCTCAATCCACAGGTATATTACGAAATAATAATAATTTATAAATATCAGAAATATGCTGTAAATATGTAACATTCTAGTGGAATATATATTTTCAAGTATTATAATGAGTTTAAAATTAAAACGATTAACGTTATTGCTATTAGTTATTACAATTATTAATCACTACGATGATTGTAACGAATTAAACATTTAATTCCAGAATAATTGATTGTTGAAATACAACCATATTTTTAGTTAGATAAACGTGTACTAGGAACGATGATGAAAAAATTCGCTCCGCATAATTCGTAGCGAAAATGTATTTAAATAGAAAAATATTAACAATAATTGTGTTGTATCAATGTTTGACCTTATGTTATTGTGAAATAGAAGAGCCAAAAATACCAAATCAAAATACAACATGCAAACCAGGTTAGTTATTATTAATACGTAAGTACAAATTTTGTATTATTTAACAATGCTAATAATAATATGTCAATGGCGTAACCACGATTTCTCACATTGGTGGTAGGATAAGGGTAGGGCTCTTGATTGGTGTGTTGAATTTTAAAGAAACGATAAAACAATTTCTTCAATATAACGATTCTGAGTGGAGTTTCAGTTAATTATAGACAACAATAATCGTCAGTTTTATATTCAGTGCCTATGTATGCTTAAAAATGTGTTTACGTTTTTTCCGAAATTCGTCTGTGACAAGGTATTGTCGATATTTTCATAATTTAAGTAACATTACTTATTAGGAATTAGTGATAACATAATAATCTCTGTGCATATTTCAGTATTCGTAAAAATGATTAATTTAACCACATTCATTGAAGTTTAAAGCTCTTGAGATTAAAGAATTGACCCTATTGATTTTAACAAAAAAACGTAAATATATGTTAACTTATATAACATAAGTAAACTAATAGAAAATTTTCCGCCCTAAAATCAATAAACTGAATATGTTACGTAATAATAGGAAGATAAATCGACCATTATTTGGATATACCATCATTTGAACCGTAATTCTAAAATTTAAATGCTTGTGAGAAATTATTCAGATGGAAAATTTTTATTAAAATTATGCCACGTGTAGAAAAATACGATGAGAATCTTTTGATAAAAGAAAATATTGAGCGTATGTTAAATTTCAAAAGTTATAACGTAAATATGATAAATTTCATACAAATTCTAGCTTTAAAAGATAAAAAAATCAAAAATTGACTTGTGATTTTCAAAATTTTTCAGGTTACCGAGATACATAATATTATATGAGTAAGATTTTGTTAAATTTTCAACTAATCATTTTTAATATATCCTAATATTTATTTTAATCAAACAACTAGTTAAAATATGTTTTTTTTCATTTAATACATTAACAGAAAACGCTCCACATTCTGTAGAATAACTAGTTTATTTTTTACAGAATAACGGAATTTTATACATTATGCTAGCATAACCATTTATACATATTTTTTGACAAACTCTTTTTACAATAATACAACTTTTCAAGTAGTTTCATGAAAAAAATTTTTTAGATCGGAAATTGACTCTGAATGGTACAATTTATGTAAAAATGCCAAAATATTCAGTAAACCAAATTTTCATGAAATCGATTTTAGATATTTAGTTGATACTAAAAAAAAAAAAAAAAGCTGGACATACTTCAAACCACGGATATTCTTTGTTCTTCGGGTCAGATACTCTTGGTGAGTGTGTTGAAAAAGACTACTATAATAATTGTTCTTTATATTATTAACTTCTTTCGTTCAGAATCGTCATATTGAATAAATGATTTATCGTTTACAACAGAAACTTCTTATTACCCAAAGTGTTTACTGTCATCATACTCAAGTCGAGGAAATTTTTTTAATAGCAACAGTTATGTTTTCTATGAGTAGATTAAATTCAAACAGGTACATTAAAAAAGGTCATTCATACTGAATGACCTTTTTATACTAACCTGTAACCACCAAAATACATTTTATGTGCCAAATGAATCATATAATTATTTGCACTTGTTATGAAAAATTATATTTATGCATATTACTCAATAATCTGTGATATATTATTAATTTTTTTTTTTTTTTTTTCATATATTTAACACAGTTGATGGCAATGCGAAATTCGATAATAAAACTGAAACAAAAGTCAAAAATGAATCGGTGGAGGCCAAAGTATTGAACCAGGTTGAATATTATTTTAGTGACGAAAATTTGCCGACCGACCATTTTTTACGAAGGAGAATGGCTAAAGATAAAGGCTACATTGAAATATCATTATTATTACGTTTTAATTTGATGTCTACTTTAACCAAAGACCCAAATGTAATCATTTCAGCTATTAAAAAATCTAATGACACTATTTTAGAATTAGACGATACGTGTACAAAAGTAAGGCGTAAATTGACCTATCCGTTACCGGTATGGGGTGTTAAATTAGACAGATTAGTCGAGAGGGCTGTTTTTTGCTCGGGTTTCCCTGTCACGACCCCCACTGATGAAATTCTAGACTTCGTTGGTACATTTGATATTAAAGTCGTTAGAATTGTACTGCAAAAAAAAACATATTGTTCCGTTAAAAAATTCAATGGAAATGTTTTTTTAATTTTTAGTAGCAAAGAAAACGCCGAACGTTTTATGCAACGAAACACGTTTAAATTCAAGACCTCTGAAATTAGAATCATAAAAGAGCGCAGACGTTGGGAAATTTATTTCCGTAAAATTCATCATAAACTTTAGTTTACACCACCAACTCGTCTATACTATTCGATAAAAATGTATATTTTATATTTAAGTATTTATATCTAGTTATAATGTGTAATAAGTAATAACATTATCCAAGCTGGTAATTATAAATGTATAATTAAATAAAAATAAAACTGATACGTCCTGAAAAAAGGCAATGTTTGTTTTTTCTTTAGATTTATCGCAATTGTATTTTATGATTGTTTCAGTGTAAAATAATTATATTTATTTATTCTTGTTGACATAATCTTAGGTGTTCGTATTTTTCTATGTACATTTATATAATATGTCAACAGACTGTAATCATAAAGGGAATATGGCTAAGTCATTATTAGCGCAACTTAGAAAACATTTTTTAGAGGGCTAATATGTTTATTTGATTGATTTAACCCCAAAAAGGCATTAATCTTATGTAATTTTTAAAAAGCCGGACATACTTCGCACGACGAGTGGTATTCTCTTGACGGGCGTATTAAATTTTAAAGAAACGATAAATCATTTCTTCAGTAAAACGATTCTGAACAAAGGAAATTAATAATATAAGAAAA
>JAIPRM010009407.1:0-14820 GCA_025469315.1 Stegophylla sp. TES_Ste_2020 | reverse complement strand
TTCCTTTGTTCAGAATCGTTTTACTGAAGAAATGATTTATCGTTTCTTTAAAATTTAATACGCCCGTCAAGAGAATACCACCCGTCGTGCGAAGTACACCCATCGTGCGAAGTATGTCCGTCTTTTTATATACCTTTCTACAATTCAGTTTATTTACCTAAATTTACAACTTACTATTAATATAAAATTTAATTTCTTTATACTTCTTTAAAATTTATATAATTCCACAATTAGATATATTCTATATATATTGACAACATTTTATTATTTTCAAAACTTATCATTTTTTATTTTAAATTTTTGTATAAGAACCTACCGATAATTTTCTAAATTCACTGTATTTACTATAAACTTATATAGTCATAATAGAATAAAAATAAGAAAATGATAATTATAATCAAAAAGATATCGATTTTATTTATAAACTATTATATTTATTTATGTTCTTTATATTATTAATTTCTTTCATTCAGAATCGTTTTTTTGAAGAAATGATTTATCGTTTCTTTAAAATTATATGCACCCTTCAAGAGTATCTGACCCAAAGAGCTAAGAATATCCGTGGTGTGAAGTTTTTCCATTCTCCCATCAATCATTACTTTTTATTCATTAATTTGACTTATTAAATCAATAAACCTATATAGTCAGAATATTTATGAAATATTTATCCACTGACTACGATTATAACAGCTGGAATCTCTTTTTGAAAGTCTAGAGGGGGCAAATGTTCCACCTTGTCCCCCTTTCCGGGTGCCTATGCATATGTTAATATTTAATTATTATATTATCTTAATTTAAGACTTGTTTTAACCTAACTTAACGAACGGATTGTAGCGGTTGGAGAATATAAAATAATGTTAAAATTTTTACAAAGACGTGTCTTTTGTGAGATATATTGGCTGGTCAAAAAATTTTCCTCACTGAGATAATGCCACTGAGTGACTACATAATAAATCATTAGGGTCGTCGATGTGTAAATAGACGACTATAATTACACGACAAACGTCGTGGTGCCCGTAAAGAAATCTTGATTCCCAGTTTCTGACAATTTTACAGATACACATACAGGTATAAAGATGCAAGTATAAATCACGTTATAAAGCGCATACGACAAGATGACCATTTCCCACATAAAATAGTAAACAAACTAACAAAATCAGATATGGCCCTCTGAAACTGCCTCAACACTGTCAAATTATGATTATTAGTGTATGACACAAAAATAGACACGAATTATTCTTTCAGCGTAATATTATTGTTGGATCTAGGACATTTGGACGTAAAAATAATAATAAATGTTTTTATACCATATTATATAGTGAAAAAGTGCAATTAAAATGATATATAAAATGTTCATATAATGCTTTATCGTTATAAAAATAATTATAAGAACGTATAAAAGATCTATATTTTAGTCAGCTTAAAGCTGTTTAAGTCCTCAAAAAAAATTAAAAAAGTTGTAGATGTAGATATAATAATTTTAAAAATAGTAAAACATTATTAAATAATACCTGTAATATCATTTTTTTGGAATTGCCCAAAATATTTCAATTCATTAATTTTATTAAAAAAAATATTTATACATATATATATATATGTATATATATATAGACATGCAAGCCACACATAATTCACACCACGAGTATTCTTCGCTCCTCAGGTCAGATAATTTTTGTGAAATTTTAAAAAAATGATTAATTATTTCTAATAATAAGATTTTGAACGAAGGAAGTTAATATTTTAAAGAACAATTATAGTCGTCATTTTCAACACACCCACCAAGAGTATCTGATCCGAAGAGTGATAAATACCCGTGGTTCGAAGTATGTCCAGCTTTCTTGTTTATACTTTACATATTTTTATTATTCTATTGTGCCAAATATTTATTTAATGTTTTTATTTTATTTTTATTTTGACGTCCAAACGTTCCTAAATCCAAATGGCCACGTCCAAATGTCCCTGTTCGATTATTGTTATACGAATGTTCTGAAAACAATTGGTTCAAATGATATGCCAACAATTTTGTCAAAATTCGACACATCTACCAACAGTATCCTAACCCCGATGTCATCGGCTTAGGCCGAGGAGTTAAGAATGCCCTGGTTCAAAGTAAGAGTGAACTTTTGTTTTCTTTTTTAATTTAATAATTTTACATTTTTGAACTTAAAATTACTGTAAAAGTTATCCGTTTGCCCATTTCAACATCCCCTAATAAAACTCCTCTCGGTACGTCCCCGAGTTTAATACAATATAATTTAATACGTGTTTCTCTGTGTATGTATGCGCGTCGAGTAACACGCATATAAACCTCCGTAAACCGTTAATTGCGACAGCGACGTTTTGAAATAGATAATTTAGATTTATGGTGGCTGTGCGGATTAGATTTTACGGCGCCATATAACGCGTTATACGGAGCGGTGGTCGCGAATAAATTCATTAGGCACGCGCGTCCGTCTGCGAGAAGTCAGGATTTTCGCAATCGCTACGTATATGCGTGCAGGGCCGGATTTAGGACTAGGCTACCTAGGCTATAGCCTAGGGAGGGGGAGCGCTTTCTTCTTTTTTTTTGTAGATACTAGATATAATTCCTATCTGAAAATTTAATTTAACATCTACTAGAATAGTAATCTTACTCAACAAAAATTTAAGACTTAATTTTTTAGGTTAACTTAAGGGCTCTCAGCTCTTATTGAATAAATGATGTACTATGAAGTAGAGGCGTAGATTTTTTATCAGGCTAGGGGCGTTTTTTAAGTAAAACCGGCCCTGTATGCGTGAACACAATATATTATGTGTCGGACGTCGCGCGTTATGAAAACCAATAATGTGTACAGACGTCAATTCGTGGATTAGTGTCTGGTTCATGTGTGTGCCTCATACATACGTATATGACGGTTTTATCTTCCAGACGGCGTGCGAACGTAAACAATAATATTATTCGTATTGCTTCGGTCAGACTGTACCGTGGCGACCACTTTGGTGCAATGATAAAAGAAAAAGAAAATCCGTGTAAATAAAATATAAGGTCTGGATTTTAATGCGAATTGAATTTTTTTCTTGAAACTCTAAAACAGTGGTTTCCAAACTGTGCACCACTGTGCCCTAAAGGCACCTCAAGCACTTTTCAGGGGCACCATGGCTCAAAAAAAAAAAAAAAAAATATATATATATATATATATTTACTATTTAATGTGATTATTCCCCCCTCCATAGCTTGAGAAGTGTTGTTAAAATAATATGAATGGTATCCATTCTTAGGTGGTGCAAAAGCCTTAAGCTTAGATACAGCTGATTACAATTTGATTTGATCTACTTAACTTCTAACCCGATGCTGAAATTTTCCTTCAATAGCAATTCGTACGTAGAATTGTGGCTAAATTTGAAAAAATAATAAGGTTTAAGCAATATCACTAATGTCAGCCTTTGTCAAAATGTATTTGTGCGAGTCGGAATTTTCAGCTTGCACTGCTGCTAGCACTAAATACTGCAACCGCCTCAATGCTGAACATAACCTCCGACTCTAGTTGTCTGTAATAAAACCTGACATTGTTAAGCAACCACGTACAATTAGTCATTAATTACATTATTCACGTCTATATATTTTTCTTCAATTTTTTTTTTTTTTAACTTCAAATGTACTTGTTTTAATTAAGTTGATGACCTTCATTTTTAGCTTTAAAAAAAAGTTTTTTTGGGGGCAGGGGGCTTCTCAAATGAATTTGGTCCAAAAAAGGGCACCACTGGACAAAAAGTTTGGGAACCGCTGCTCTAAAACAATGCTTTCCAAGCAAAAAATTCTTTCCAAGTATCAAAGAATTTGAAAACGTAATTTTTATTTTGCACTTTTTTGCATTTAGAATATCTTCTGGATTTTTAGGTAATTTTTCTGTCATTATTAGAGCATTTCTCGTAATTTAGAAGCATTTTCCGTGAATTTTTTATGTACATTTAAATTCAGATCAAATTATCTCTTTAAAAATTTAGACGTTTTAATAATGATTTATTCGCTTTATCACAGTTTATCTTTTGTGTACTATTTACGTATATTGACATAGGTGGCAGTGAACGGTTGATTGTACATAATAGTAGTCAGTAGATAGACATATTGACTGTTGTACTTTTTCATTATCAAATGATAAAAAAACTCACAAAAAATCATATCATGTGAGGCTTAAAAAATACGACCGCCGACGTCTCATATGACTCGACTGATAACGATAAACATCGAATTACGTTTGTGTTTTGTGCTACGTATTAAACAACATGTGTTTAGTATTACATATTGGAAGTAAGGTGTCAAATTATTATTTTTTTTAAAAATTCTTAAAGTAAAAATGTCGGATGTATTCCGATTGAGTTTATAATATGTTTGCGAATTTCAGGAAAAATAACATAACAATTTTTTTAAAGCATTTTACTGAATAAAGGCATATTTTTAGTACATTAAAATAAATAGTTTTTTATTCCATGCATTTTTAGGTTTTTAGTGTCTTGAAATCTGAACCTTATAAAGTTATAAATAAATACACATGGATGGGCAAAACCCGTTTCCAGCAAAACCACACCTTTCCTTTTTTCACCGCAATCAAAAACGTTATGCCCCTTTTCTGCCAAAACCACATCCTTCCTCTTTCCGTCAAATTTAAAAATCGATTGATATTTATCATTACGCGATGATTTTGACGCTCTAAAATCTTACAGTAGATATCAGCCAACAGTTTCTGCTCGTGTTTCGGCACTCGTCGCTACGCTTCTCGGTGCATTTACTCCGCCCAATTTGTATACATCCCTCGACTTGTTGTGAAACGCATAGACATTTTGTTTTATGGTAATTATCGATAAGCTCTCGAGAGGTGTTATTAATAAATTATCAGAAATAACATTTGATTGATTGGCATATTCGGATGTTAGCGAATAGATGGATCTCTAACACAGTGTAATAATTATTATACATATTATCGATAGACGATAATAATAATATTGAATTTGTCGAAAAAAAGGATGGTTTTGTCCACTTCTTTAAGGAATGAGGGGGGAGGGGCACCAATTATTGTTAGAAATGTCATGTTATTGATGAATATTGTTATTGCAATTTTTTTTTTTAAACACTTCACTCTAGCTTTCCCAGTTGACATTTTTTTTCGCCAATATATAAAATATATAAGTTACCAGCTTTTATTCAGGATATTTTTTAATATTTTAATTTTACTTCATCATATTTGACAATTTTCCATTATAAGTTCGACAAAGAATGAATGAATCTCTTATACCCCACCCCCAATAAACAACCATCGTGTTCAGCGATCACTATCAAAATAATATCATTCTTAATACGATTATATACGATATGAAAATTCATTTTATCAAAAGTTTCATTGGTTAATTTATTAAATGTAAAAATAATTTTATTTTTTTTATGTTTTTTAATTATTTATTAATTTTTTAAAAGTATTTTTAGTGTTTTTTTCTTTTTTAGTAAATAACAGTTGAAACAGCATATTTAAATCAATTATTAGTTATTTTTCCTGTATGATTAAAAAAAAAAAAAAACCGCATGAGGCCCATAATGTGTTATATCAATATTACTTTCTTGCTATTCAATCAAGTGAAAGTGGTAATTTTAATAAAAATTTTATGATGATACTTGATACATTTTACAGCTTGTTGTGAATAAGAAACAAATGCACAACCCTAATAACAGCGCCTGTGTGGAAATAGATATTTGTCGTAGCTCTGACATAAGAATTTGATAACAGTACCCAGGTATATCGAATTTCATAAGTATACCACATTAATTTTACGTGTCCACCTGAGGACGTTTACGAGTTTATTTTAACCGGATAATATGAGTTCATGACGATTGTCATTTATCGTTATAATAACTTTTAAGTACAGAATTAAAAAAATGTTTGTGTCTAATGACGTTATCGATTTCTCGTTTGTCGTTCGCGACTTTTTCAGCCAGTTTTATTTTGTTTCACAGTGTTTAATTTGACGTGATAATCATAACGTTGATGATTTATAATCTCTATGACGCGCTTACAGGTCGGCTCGTTTCACTCCGAGTATTATCGTATGAGCTGGCTTGCATTTGTTACGCAATATATTTTTCCAAAGTATTAATCAAGTATTTAAATAAAAATAAAATAGATTCGTGTGTTGGTCGGGTGTAGAATCTAAGATCATTGAATGACGAGAGTGAAATAATATCATATGTGTAAGGGGAATGACAATTTTTATGAACTTCTTACACCAATTTTGTCGTTGATTGTATACTTTTATATAACCTTCCGAGTCATCCACCATCGCCGTAGATTGAATGGAACAAAAAATATATTAAGGAAACTATATGAATACCAGAACATGTTCTGAGAAGTAAATATTAGAATTTTTATACTGCATATACATTTGTGGTTTGTGATATACAAAGTGTTCCAGTGCGATTTGACCAATTCAATAATTTTTTTCTATCAATCATTTTTAACCTTTTTTAATTATTGCTACATTATTGCGCTTCAACAATGACGTATACATTATTATTATTTTTTTAGAACAGACATTTTGAAATTTCATACTAAAGTTTTGGAAAAATTCAAAATAACCAATTTGAGAATCTAAATTTTAGAAAAATATTTTTGTATTAACTTCTAACAAAGGTTAATCCGTTCATATTCATAGTTCTTCTTATTTATTTATTATTTTTTTTTTTTTAATGGAAAATTTATGAGTTTGTTTTACAGTTACATGGTTGTTTAGGAATAACTTTTTCTATTCGAAACCGATGTGCCAAAAATAAAGGCAAATGTAAATAATGTAACGTTATTACAACATAAAATTTAAAAAAAAATGTATTATCTCAACCGTTCACTGGTGTCTTTGGGTCAAAAATGATCTATGACAATTTGTGATCAACTTCCCTTATATTTAACCCACTTTTTTCACCAAACAATGCATTTTATTTTATTAAGTCGTGATTTCAAATAACATTATTATTACGTTATCAAACAAAATGAAATGTGTTTCATATTATAAAATATATTATAAGCCATTTCAGATCACATTAGACCCATGGATATCATTTACGCACCTATATTTTTTTTTAATCCCTTGTCGTTAAAATATTTTCAAATTTCGTTACGACTAGGTTTATAAGCTTGAAAGTGGTGACGATAACGATAACATTGCATGTTGTCATATTAATTTTCTTTTCGTTTATTTATATAATCCGATTAATTGCATAAACTGGGTGTGGAAATCATAATAATAATATAATAAAACATATCTAGATGGTACAGAAAGTGTGTGTAATTTTTAAGAAATAAATGTTTTATGATCTTAATTTTATTTTGCATTATTGATGTAATATCTAAAATAAAATTAAGCACCCGAGTAGTTTGAATATGGATGTATATGTTTCTAAAAGAAAATAATGTTACAACAACTTTTTGATATTGTGTAAAATTGCACCGTTAATTTTTTTTATTATTATTATTATTATTATTTTTTTTTTTTCATTAAATACATATATTTGATAAAAAAATGAATGTGTAATTAAATAAAACATATTAATTTAAAGAAATAAAATAAAATACAAAAACATAGATATAAATTATAAAGTTGTAAGTAGTTTAAATATTGCATAACTCAGGACCTGCAGACGATACCAGTTCCGTAGACGATACAAATAATAATACCAGTTAAGGATTGATTTGAAATGTATTTAAAATTAAAAATTGATTTCCTAAATACATAAATTAAAATAATATATTATTAAGTATGACAATGTTTCCACTAATAATCTACAAAATTAAGTAAAAGATTTAAAAAATAATATGATTTGCATTGGATTTAATAAGAGACAGGCCAAAACATTTTAACTAAATTAGCATATTATAAAACGTCTAAGTCATTGAATTTCTATCGTATTGAGAGCATTCATCAGTCTCACAGTCTCACAGTCTCACACATCAAATTTAAAAGTAACATTGACTAATGTATTTACAGTTATGGTTCTTTTGGTGTAATAGTTTTTTGTTTAAATATTCTGGAAAATGTTCACTGATATTTTCTTAAAATATAGTTTATACTATTATATTTTATTTACTCTCATGCTGTTTTAATTTTTCATGAAAATTATTTAATGATGTTTTTCCCAGTAAAATTTGTCAATATCGTACTTATAAAATGCGCTGTGTTTTTAAAAATAACAATTTATAAAAATAATTACTTTCTTAAAATCCAGGAAAGATGGATAATTTTACATTAATTAAGTGTTGGGAGAGAAAACGCTGATAAAAATAAATATAGAAATAACTTCTCTCTGTACTCTCTCCCACTCTGATTACCCACTGTTTATAATATGTACTTTATATTGTTGAGATTGCCATTTGGTAATTTATTTGCGATAATATTTTCGCAATAAAACTATATTGAAAGTGCACTTGATCAAATTGCGAATGCATTTATTTTTCTATTTATTCATTCTTGTAAGGTCCATAATTATGACAACACTGTTAAAATAATATTCTATTGTATCATGGTCGCAACCAACAGAAATATACAAAGTGGTGTTGTTCATATATGTTCAATATGTAATGTATGAACACAATAAAGTAGTTATATAATATCAAGTTTTATGTTCTTTTTATTATAATTACTTCTTACATGGCGCTATGGACAGGGTGTTTATATATATATATACGTATAACCATAATATTCTATATTCATTTGGAATTATACTACATGTTTTGTAACCAGTACAATTATATTTTACTGTAAACTATTTGTTCCTGTATATCTAGAATCGTTCTTTTCTTTTTCACTCATCCATTCCATATGTTGTTTGTGTTGCTTAATTGCATCTGCACACCGGCTCAAAACCATGTCTTTAGTTAAAAGTCCGTCATCAGAAGAGTAATCGACTACTTTCCATTTGTTTGTATAAGGCCCTGGAGTCGAATTACTCAACATTTAATTTGACATTGCCCTCAGTCGCTGGTGTCAATACATAATTATCAATACAATATTATTAAAAGTTCTCTTTCTTCTTCGCCAGGTAAACTAAATTCTACCATTTCATCTAATCGGTCATTCACTGCCCAATCAAACTTCAGGAGTAGTATTAGCCAAAACATAAGTTATATTTTATATAATCAAAAAACATATTTCCCAAAAAGAAAAAGATTTACTTAATTTAATTTATAATTTATATTTTTTTTGTTCAGTTGTCATAATCATTAAAAACCTTGTTAAAATTTTACTTTGTAAGAATTTTAGGGCCGACTATAAGGTCCATATTTATTGTGGCAACACTGTTAAAATAATATTCTTTTATATCATAGTCGCAACCAGTAAAATTATAAAAAGTAGCGTTGTTCGTATGTTCGGTATAAGAAGTGTGAACACAATAAAGTAATTATATAATATTAAGTTTTATGTTCTTTTTATTTTATATTATAGTATACGAAAAAAAAAAAAAAAACAACTGGTCAAAGTTAAATCATTAATAATTCAAAAAATACATTTTAATCAGTTTTTTCTCTTTAAAACCATCTTTTAAACCTTATCTAATCGGGTCACCAGTTGTCCATCTTCACATGTATGATACGAGCATTCAGTATGCTTTTCATATTTTATTATTACTAGAAAATCGTAGTCAGAATATTACGCAATATTTTTGAGTAAATCGTATTAGAGTTTTAACTGACTGATATAGGAAAAAAAATACTTTCCCTTCAATTATAAATTGTTTTCTTTAAGGATTTATCTAAAAAATAACACTCTACTTATACACAAAACGTACAGTCAAGCTTTTAAACGTCATCAACATGATGTACATAATAATATAATAATGTGTGATCTACATAAGACTGCACACAAGGAATGAAATTAATTGTCTACACGAGTTTTATTTTTTGACAAATAGAATATAGAATTTAAGAATTTTTTTTTTTTTATAGGGTAAAAGTGGAACATTCCCATTTTAAGAGACTTCTATCAATGTAAGTTGTAAATCAATAATAATGTAATCTTATACACAAAATACTAATTTTTATGTTTATATACATTTATTCTATATATGCACATTATTATTATTCATTTTAACTCTCCGCTCGGATATGCAATCCACATATCATATATTATAATATGCATATTAAGCGATTGTGGGCTGCATATATCTGTAGATCACGTTTTCGAGCATCATCTATTTATTTTTTCATTTTTTTTTTCTTTCTAGAATTAATTTTTGGAATCGAAAATATGGTCAGATAAATACATGAAAGATGTTTTCCAGCAGATATTTTGATGGAATGGTATTTTGAAAAGGTCATTTTTCTTTAAATATTCTCAAAAACATTTCTAGAAATAAGATACTATCAAAAGTCGATTTAAAGCGGTGAAATATACTAAAAATAAATACAAACTAAAACTAGATAATAACAATTTTAGGTTATTGATTGTGACAAAAAACAACGGTGATCGTAGTGTAAATTGGAAAAAAAAATAGAGGAGAAATGCATACTTCTAAAAAAAAAAAAAAATAGTGTCCTCAAAAATTATAATGCCTGATGTACCCGTGGAGGGTTTTTTGAAAAATGAATAGGGGTAAACTAAAATATTTTTAAAAAATAGAAGGGATACTCCGTCTCTCCCGCATCCTCCACCGATTTAAGCGCTGGGTAATAGACATTTGAAATTTAGGTAAGTATATTTACATATTTTTATCAGCCTCTCCCGAAATTAAACTCTGAATACGCGCCTGTCCGTATCAGATTGCATTTCAGAGTGGTCATTAAGTGCTTCAAAATGAATCGAATGTTTCTTGTGGTTGGGAAAGATTAACGTGTAATTCTATTATATTAAATTAAAAATCATAAAAAAAACATAAAGATATGCAAATGATATAAGGACAATTTTCTCTAAAGCTGGAAAAAATTCCGATGTGAATATATTTTATTTATTTATTATTATTGTTTTTTTTTTTCATAAATTGTTAATAGTTATTCTACCGCTTATTTGTGATAGATACATAAAGATAAAAGAAAATTATTAACTGTGTTTTTTCTTTAATATCATTAAAAAATATATATATATATATATATAAACTTAATATATATTGTATATTATTTATTTATGTGGTGTAAATGGGCATAAACTCACGCCTGAAATAAACGTCTATACTGTGTTTGAAGAATAACGCGATAGAATGCGTTATTCATTTTAGTCAAACATGTAAATGAGATCCATTCATTGCTATAATTTTGAAATATTAAATACTAAATTTAAATTAAAATAAATTAAATTTAATATTAAAATATTAAAATTAAATATTTAATATTAAATAGGTACAATATTTATTTAAATCACAATAATATATGTATCTTTCTTGTTTATTTAAATTGCACCGTTTAGTCGAATTTCCACGTATTTATTAATAATAATTGGTATTTTATTATTATTTAAACCGTTCCTACAATTGAAGCTTTTGAATTTTTTTTCCCTCTCTTTAGTTTAAATTGATTGCAGAGAAAAATATGGGACTTCTTTTCAATTTTACATTTCTATGCAAACTACATTCAAGTTAATCACAGTAAATTCTTTTGAATTTCATTGTTGGTTAAAGATTGTAGATTATTATTTATTTTGCATAAACCTTTTTAAATTCTATTGTTAGAATTATAAATAATAGAGAGAAAAGCCGGACATACTTCGCACGATGGGTGTACTTCGCACGACGGGTGGTATTTTCTTGACGGTCGTATTAAATTTTAAAGAAACGATAAATTATTTCTTCAGTAAAACGATTCTGAACGAAGAAAGTTAATAATAAAAAAAAAAAAAAATTTTCAAAAAATGTCCAAAATTTTTTTTCACGTTTTCAAAATTTTCTTGCACTAAAATATGTTTTATAAGATTTTCTATCTATGTATAAATTTTCATAAAATTCGGATCAAAAAATGATGGTTTCCGAGTCGTTTTTGTAAAATTTTGGGTAGTTTTTTCCAAAAAAAAAAAATTGAAGAATTGAGAAATTCAAAAAATGACCTCTTTAAAGTACAATCTAGAGGCAAATCCGGTTTCAAAAAGTTATTGATCGAAACATTTGGACAAGTATTTCTATACGAAAAATAGTACACAGAAAAAAAAAAAGAAAATAAATAAATAAATAAATAAACATCATTGTAAAAACACTAGCTTCTTCACTTCATTCAGAATATAAAATATAAATCTTATTAAAATATTATAATATGTTTTAAATTTTAATGTATTTTATACTTAAACGTTTATCAAACTAAAATAATTGTATAGACTAACTAGATATTCTACGAAATAACTAGTTACAGTATTATATATTTCATGTTTAATTTCATATACTTTAACGTTAGAATCAGGGTTGTTAAAAACGTGCTACAAATTAAAACACTGTTTAAAATTGTTTTTATTTTTGATATTTGACGTTCGTTCGTCGCACTTCAAAAAAAGTTGGAAAATAATGGACGTAGTAATAATCAAATTATGAATTGGTCCCATTGTTGATAGTGTCATAAAGTGTTATTTTAGAACTATAAATGAGTCATCTTCGTATCTCGGGCATGTTCAGTTGAAACTGACAAAATGCGAAAAAAAAATTTCGAATTTGTTATTACGGTAATTATATTAACCGAAATTTGTCGAGACTTTTAAAAATTATCTTTTATTCGATAAAAAATTTACACAAAAAGTAAAATAAATCGTTATTTTTTGATCTCTGTGTGCCTTTTGAAAGCCCAAAATCCTTTAGAAATCCTATATGTTTAAAAAATTTGTATACTTCTTTAGTTAGATTAAACCTTGAATTTGGCTCTTTAATTTGGTCTAATTAATTATTCAACTTACTCAAATGAGCTTAATAATATACAGTATAAATTTATGAAAAAAATTGCCTTTATTACTCATTGTACTATCTCCAGAAACTCTTTCTTTTTTGTGCAAGACTCTATAGGTATTGATTCTCTTAACATTAGGCGGGATTTAATTGACATAATGTTTGTCTATGATGTTTTAAATAATAATATTAATTGCCCAGCTATTTTAAATTTAATTGGATTTAGAATCCCTAGTAGGTATACACGAAATTATGATTTGTTCCATACACCTAATTTAAATACAAATAGTGGAAAAAATTCATTTTTTTCAAGAGCTATTCTTAACGTTTTCTTCCAGGGTCTTGGATTTTTTTCGTTTTGTCTCGTCAAGAATTTAAAGCTAAAACTTTGTTATTTTTAAAACATTGTGCCTAATTATTTATTTTATAATTTTGTTTTATAATCTAAATTTTGTTTTTGTTACTATTACTATTATTATTGTCACTTGTCTATTAGTCTCATATTGTGCAAATTCTTATGCATTGTTTTATCTTTCTTCGTTAAAGGGCTTTGTCCCGTTTATTTTATATAAATAAAAAAAAAAATATTTTGCACGTTTTACTTTCTGTATAAATTCTAAAAATTAATATGCTTCTTATAATTTGGTGGCTATATTGAGCATTTTATTCAAATTAAATCGTTAGAACACCAGAAGCAAATCTGTTGCGGTTAGGTTAGGTTAGGTATG
This sequence comes from Stegophylla sp. TES_Ste_2020, assembly GCA_025469315.1. Classification (NCBI taxonomy): domain Eukaryota; kingdom Metazoa; phylum Arthropoda; class Insecta; order Hemiptera; family Aphididae; genus Stegophylla; species Stegophylla sp. TES_Ste_2020. Next base: position 1,227 of record JAIPRM010009407.1, on the reverse strand, counting down.
ACCAATTAATAAGAAAGAGTTGACAAAAGTACTCCTTTTTTTTCGTTTAACGGATAGATGAAAACGATTCGTGTGAAAGTACCTACCTGTGAAGAAAAGTTAATTTTTTGTCCGCAACATTGCGGTTTACGTTTTACTTTCGATACCGTTTCGTTTTGAAAACTAAAAAGAGAAGATTAAAATTATTGTCTAGCAACGAGCGGGATTCATATCGATCGGAGTGTCTAAAACTCGTTCGGGCGTAAAATTGAACGTATTTAATGTTTACTGGAAAAAAATAACGTCGAACTTGATGAAAAAAAAACGAATTAAAATTTTTATGGCTTCAATAATTTATACGCTTTAATATTCGATGTATACGATCGTGTAAATTTATCATAATTCGATTGACATTTTGTGATGAAAACGCATAATTGACCGAGAAAAAAGTCGATTATATTATTTTAATTGGTAGCCAACTGATATTAATTACACTTCGAACATTTTACTCGTTGTGAAGCTACAAAAATTTGAGAATCTATTACCCATTATTTACTATATTCACTGCCGATTATTCGTTATCTAACGCATTTCACAATGTCATATTTAAAATCGTTTTTATTTTAACTGTAACATTATTATTATTCTTAATTTTAAAGATTGATAAAAATCCCATTTAATAATAGCTATGTTTACGTGCTCACAATTATTGTTAAAATTCTGTATTTTAAATATTGTATATTATAGTCTATTACTATAATTGAGTTCATTAGTTTCTTAATTAGTATAATATAATTATAGGCATTGATAAGGAAATCACGAGGACACGTAATAAAAATGTCATAAAAAGAAAAAAATTGTCTGCGCGTATGACGTGGTAAATTTATATTTAAAATAATTTATAACATTCATGCCAAAAAAAAAAAAATGAAAAAGAAAAGACAACTGCAGAAAAATCACAGCGTTTCGTTGGATTATTTTATTGTACTTAAAGTTACTTTTATTTTATTTTTTTAGATTCTGAATGAAGTGAAGAAGCTAGTGTTTTTACAATGATGTTTATTATTATTTTTTTTTTCTGTGTACAATTTTTCGTATAGAAATACATGTCCAAAAGTTTGGATCAATAACTTTTTGAAACCCGATTCGCCTCTAGATTGTACTTTAAAGAGGTCATTTTTTTAATTTCTCAATTCTTCAATGTTTTTTTTGGAAAAAACTACCCAAAATTTGACAAAAACGACTCGA
>JAIPRM010009406.1:0-14822 GCA_025469315.1 Stegophylla sp. TES_Ste_2020 | reverse complement strand
TTTCCAAAATAATAATCGAAAAATTGAGAAATTCAAAAAATGACCTCTCTAAAGTACAATCTAGAAGAAAATCCGGTTTCAGAGAGATACTGATCGAAATTTTTGGACAAGTATTTCTATACGAAAAAGTGTTAACAGAAAAAAAAAATAAACATCATTGTAAAAACACTAGCTTCTTCGCTCCCCTCAGAATCTAAAATCTATGTTCATCAATAAAATCGTTATTAATTAAAATGAATTACGCTTTTTAGGAATTCGAATCTCAAAACAAAAAAAAATAATGTCATCTAAATTCGAATAATCATCGCGTCACGGTACTCGTTTAAACGAAAAACCAAATTTTCAAATTTACGCCCAAAAATGGCGACATAAATTTGCAGTCCTGATTCGAGCCTTTTGGAATTTCCTTGAGGAGATATGTGAAATGTTAAGTGCACATAAGCAATATTCGATTTCGGGTGGCATGGTCGAAACAAAAAAATGTCCGTAACGAAACGGTAGCTGTCACGAAGTCTTCAATTTTCGTTTAAAAGAATACCGTGAGCGTGACGGTTCACGTTTAGATGACGTTATATTTAAGAAATTAATTCCCAAAATGCGTGTACTTCTTTAATAATAATTAATAACGTAATTTCCGATAAACGTCAAACTTTCTTTTACATTGCTACATTAAATGTACATTTTTTAGTTTGAGTTTTGTACAATGATGTTTATTTTTATTTTTTTCTGTGTACAACATTTCGGATGGAAGTATTCGTCCAAAAGTTTCGAACAGTAACTTTTTGAAACCGGATTTTCCGGATCGTACTTTAGAGAGGTCATTTTTTTTTTTTTTTTTTTTGGAAAAAACTACCCAGCATTTGACAGAAACGACTCGGAAACCATGATTCGAACTATATGAAAATTTAAACTTGGATAGAAAATCATAAATGAAAGACTTCGGCGCGAGAAAATTTCGAAAACGTGAAAAAAAATTTCGAACATTTTTCTAACATTTATTTATTTTTTTATATTATTAACTTCCCTCGTTCAGAATCGTTTTATCGAAGAAACGATTTATCGTTTCTTTAAAATCCAATACACCCGCCGCCGTCGAGAGAATCGCACCCGTCGTGCGAAGAACACTCGCGGGCTTTCCCCCCCCCTCCAAAAAAAAACACCCTGTACGTACGACACGGGTGAGAGAATTGAGACTTATATTATTCGTATTACTGTTATCGTCGTCGTCGATTTGGCGGCACGAACGTGATGATGGTACACGGGCGCGGAGGCTGCGAAAAAAATAATACGTGAAACGTAACGCGCGAGATCTTACACCGTGACGAGTGCAACGGCACAGGTATAATTTTTCCGCGGACCGTTTTGATTTCTCGCCGGATAAATGATATTTATTATACGTACACGTTACATTAATATGTCGCGCGATACCTGTTCGCCGCCGCCCAGATGTTATCCGTGGCCGCCCGGGTGGCTCACGATTATTGTTTTTTTTTTTTTGCTTTAATATTATTATTTTACAGGTATTCGTAGCGTCGCAGTACGTGACGCAGTCGTATTACACGTATGTGTATAAAATAAGCGTAACCCGACGGGGACTTGTATTGTGCGTTTGTGTGTTTCGGTCACACAGTATATCCTCGGAGACATTGATATTTTATTATAACGATACAAAGATATCAAATAATTATTTTTATTCAAATGAGCGATTTATGTGTGTACGGAAATTCGGTGAAATTATTTGGGGGAATGATTTTTTGACACGGCCGAGCCATTTTTTTTTTTTTTTTTTTTTGGTCCGCTTGCAATGATTATCACTATAATATTCGTTATTTTGTAAAAAATAATCGTTAATATACAAAAATGTATTTCGTTGTGACTTAAATACTCATTAAACACTTTTTTTTTTTTTTTAAATTTCTAACTTGAAATTAATCTATAGATTTAAAAACACGAACAATGTATAATTCAATAATGTTATATGATTAACTAATTAACACCGAAAGATCCTTATTAAATCCTATAGGTTTTAGACAACAATATGAGAAATATTTTGGCGCAAGAAAATTTTGGAAATGTGATAATGGAAATTTTGGGAAATTTTTTTCTTGTACTTTTTTTTAGTAATTTTTTTTTTTTTTTTACTTTTTCTGTATTAGAAGTGAAATATGAAACTGGACGAGTAAAACCAATTTTTTTTTGTGATTTTAACAAACTTAATCGTTTTTAAGTGAAATCGTCTTGAATATGTTGAAGCTCTGCTCAGAGTCGTCTCATTGGAAATATGATTTATAATTTCTATAAAATATTCAATGCACCCACAAGAGTATTCCACTCTAAGTACGAAGAGCACCCAAAGTAGAGTAAAGCGCGTCCTTTTAATGTTCTAATATTGGTAACTAGTATAATACATTTATGGTTGTGATCATTTATTATAAATGAGGGAGCAAACTTCTAGGTTTGTAAATTTTTTGGGAGTTCGGGAGCTCAGCTCGCTCAAGATCCTCCCGCAAATTTTTTTTTTACTTATGATGTATGTATCAAAGAATATTAAACGAGCAATTTCTGTGTAATGTGTTCCTTCGTGTAGTGGAAAAACATACGCTACACTAAAACTTTTAACATTTTCCGAGAAATTTCGTGTACGAGGATTATGAGGGGTGTGAAATCGATAGAGTTGAATCTCATGTAAGTAAAAAATCACAAAATTTCGAAATTTCAATGTTTCAGACGTCTTGATACCACAGATGCCGCGTTATAAGTGCTAAATTACTTGAAATTTTTATAGGTATGTAATATTATTATGATAATCATAGGCGTGTGCATAATTAGATTTCAGATAGCAGCCAATATCAATATGATTTTTTTGATTTGTCCAATTTATGAACGCCAAAAAAAAAAAAAAAAAAACGTATAGATTGTGACTATAATATTATGGTTTACGTATGGTCTTTGTTGAGTAGTCTCTATCAAAAAAAAACATTTACGTGCAGTATTTGCATAAAATTCTAAATCCGTGCGCACGTTTCAACATATAACATAAAACAATATACGTATTCATTGTCAGATCCTATTTTCGAAATTTCGTGTATTCAAAATGCACAGTTGTATACACACCTAGGTCTAATTAATTTATTTTTAAAATAAATAATTTTTTGTATTTTTTATTTTATTACATTTATGTTATGATTTTGTTTAATCGCATATATTATTTAAAGTGTTTTAAATTTGACCGAAATTTATAAAATAAAAATAGTTAAAAAAAAAGAAAAACCATTTTGCCATTCTGTTTTATTAGATAATAATAATTGACGGGTTTTCTGTTACGCAAACGAAAGGATGAAAATCGCGCGAACGGAATAGGAAATATATTCATAAAGTATAGTCGTAACAGCGAATGTTGGTCGGTTCGACGAGCGTGTGTGCCCGGTGGTTGCGTAAAAAATACTTTGCTGATGACGAGACTCGCGGTTACGCGGACGCTTTATATATTATTCATGACTATACAAGTGAATCACAGCGCGATAACTGGAATTTCTAAAACGATTTTCAAGTATACTTAGGCGGTATTACAGAGAAAAGATACAAACACCGAAAAGAAAGGAGCGTTGATGAGTAGATGATAATATTATACGTTAATTATCAAACTTCATTGATTATTCCCTATTCATGGATTTTTTTTTTTTTTTTTTTTAATACATGATACAAGACTACAAAGTATAACGTGAAAAATCTGGTTTAGGTCACCCTAACCTAAACTAGGATGACCATACGTCCTGTTTTATACAGGATCGACCTTTATTTCGGCTCTGTGTCCTGTTGTCCTGACAAAACTCTCTCAGGACGCTTTTTGTCCCGTAATTTTAAGTCTGTCCCATATCAATCCCGTTTTTTGACTTGCTATTGATTTAAAATTTTTGAAATGAAATTATTGAATAAAATAATGTAAGAAATCTAAAAATCTTGTGTATACCATTATATAAATTATAATGATAAAATGAATATATAAGTTCCTTTTAGAAAGCAAAGTATACAATATACATGAATAAAGGATTTGAAGAAATTTTAAAAATTATCAATTTAGTTTTATGTTTTTGTTATTTTATGTTTTTCAAAATAATGTTTTTATGTGTTTAAATTTAATCCATAACAGTTAGTTTAAAAATTATACTTTTCCGCGATTCAAAAACATAAAATATATATATATATTTTTATGTTTAACAAATATTTATTTAAAAACAATATGAAAAGTATTTTTGTCCTGTATTTTATTTTCTTAAATATGGCCACCCTAACCTAAACTATTCATTCGTGTATAGGTAAATGTTATAAAAAAACGAATTTTCAACTCAAATATCTTTGTCTCAAGTCAATAACGTACCAAGAGATCGGTTGTCGGTGATGAAAAATCTAAAATTAAAACTGATTTTCTTAAGTAAAAAGAATTTTTTTTTTCTCCTGGGTTATCCCACTGTATTTATAAGACGTCGAGGGTCGTTTCCCTAGAATTACATGTCAAATCACCCAATTAATATTTTATTATGTCTCGAGCCAATAACCATAACGTTCATAATCTATTCGAGTAAATATTTTCTCTCTTTCTCGAATAAATTTGTTTTAATTATTAATATTATACATATAAATAATTTGGCAATCTTTATGCTGCCTATATTTTAATTAACTATATTATATATGTATGTGTACGTTTTTTTTTTTTATTCTTTAAAACGTTATTTGTTGCTATATACTATCTAACCACGTACTAATTAATCTTTATTGTATTTACAAACTAAATTATCGTCACTATTTCAGAAATTCGGAAAATTCTGAAACATTAGCCGAGTTAAGTACAATATTCCCCCCCATAAGTAATGACAAGTTTTTTTTTTTTTTTTTTCTATTAGTTCTTTTACTTGCATTAAAGTTACCGTTGTGACTAAAGCGAGTTCTTCTAGTTGATAAATTATTATCAAAAATATTGTGTATTAATGAACCCCCATCCCTTGCACAATGTTTATTGACCAATGTGAAACGGGTAAGCTCGTGAAAATATGACTTGTTTTTAGATTTCGAGCGTAGCGAAGAGGCTGGTGTTTTTTTTGACATTGATGTATATTTTTTGTTTTTTTATTTGTTTTTTGTTTATACATCTGTTATGCACAGTTCTCGCGCAATTTTATTTTACTCTCAAAGTTTGGACGGGGGTTTTCTTGATTTTAACCCGTGGCTAAGGGTACTTATCAACACATCTGATATAACATGCACGTTTTTATATTATTAGCTTCATTAGCTGTTATTCTAAGCAATGCCTCCTTTCTGCGTAAGGGTGGTGGCAGAATATTATAAGTTAAGACTGGTAACCATTCCGTCGGTGTAATTTTAAATTGTATTTCATACTAATATTATTTATTCAATTCCATCTAAAATTTTATGAAAGATTTAAAAAAATTAAAAATAATTTTTTTATGTATATAAATGGTATGAAAGGTTGAAATATTACAAAGAAAACATATATATTAAAATATGAGAGCCGTATTTGTGTTGAATTTTTTCTAGTTTGTGATCTCGGATTCGCGTGGCGACTGTTTGATTTTTACGGAAATTTCCAATGCGACTAAAATAGGGTGACCATACGTCCTGTTTCATACAGGATCGTCCTTTATTTCGGCTCTGTGTCCCGTTGTCCCGACAAAACTCTCTCAGGACGCTTTTTGTACCGTAATTTCAAGTCTGTCTCATATCAATCCCGTTTTTTGACTTTCTGTTGAAATTTAAAATTATTGAATAAAATAATGTAAGAATCTAGAAATCTTTTGGATACCATTAGATCAATAATTATAATCGTAAAATGAACTAACAAGTTTTTTTTTAGAAAGTAAAGTGTACAATATGCAAGAATAAAGGATTTGAAGAAATTTTAAAAAATATCAATTTACTTTCATCGTGTTATTTTTTGTTTTTCAAAATAGTAATATTTTATGTGTTTTAAAATTATACTTTTGTCACGATTCAAAAACACAAATCTATATATACATCATATACACCTTACTTTCATGAACAACGTTCAACTCTGATTGCGTCATACACGGTTGTGCTGTTCTACTGTTCGCGCGTTATGAACACGAGAAATAGCGAAATAGCCTCTGCCGTTGACCTGCAACGGTCATCGGATGGTGGCAACAGGTGCGGGGGGGGGATCCGAGTGACCCGAGACGCGATAATTAGCGCGCACGGCTGGCTTATCATCGCGATCGCGTTCCGTCCAGGCAAAACGTGGGCGTTGACCGCGTTTGCGGTACACAACACGTCGTCGGTCGTCGTGTAACTTTATATACGACACGGTCGGCCGGGACTAGGAATGACGACGACGAATCGAAGAAAACTTGCGTAACGAAGGAAAATGAATTCGATAATAATAATATTATTATTATCATCTCCCGAGCGCGAGTTCCGCGACTATTAGTTGCAATATTATGAATAAAAAAAAAAAAAAAAAAATTGTTTTTCACGTTTTCAAAAATCCCTTGCGCCAAAATATTTCTCATATTATTGTCTATCTATGCTCAAATTTCGATAAAGTTTGGATAAGAAAAAAAAAAATAATAAAAAAAATAGATAGTCTCCGAGTCTTCTATCTAGGGGTTAATAATCTAGGGGCGTCTTCAAGGGGGGGGTGAATGGGGCAATCGCCTCTCCCACGGCCTTTTTTTCTATTCAAATTTTTGTAATTTATATCACGCTAGGAAAATACATAAAATAATTTTATGATATTTTGTATCATATTGTATCATTTGAAAATGATTTTTTATTGTATTTTGTATCTATAACCATGCCCTACATGACAATACGCATCCCGAGTGAAACACGGTAAGCTACCTAGTGGTTAGCGTGTTACTATTATATTACTATTAATGTGAACACATATTTTAATTTAATTTTGGGCATATTTTTCACTATCATATTATTACTATTGTAAACGTATATTTAATTTGATTTCGCACTCATTTTTAGAACCGCAGAAAATCGAATATTTCATAGTACCAATATTCCGCTTATTTCATTTCTTTTGTTCAAAATACAATAACCGTACCAATTTTCCGTTTACCATTATTTTTACCATTAATTTCGCGACGTTTAAATACGTCCGTTTCTAAAAAATCCCCGGGAGTATAATAATTATTCACTGACAGCTTATTTACGGAAAATTCGAAATTTCTGATTTTTAACTAATTTTTGTTTGCACGCCAAAACGTTTTTTACGCGTAGGAGTCACGAGCGCTCGGGTTGAAATCGATCGGTTAGGTAAATATTTTTATTCCTAGTGGGTCGTTCTGTACAAACAACATATTTATTATTTCAACGAAAACTGCCATATTATGCTCATTGCTCGCGTTTTAACATAGGGTGACCATATTTAAGGAAATAAAATACACGACAAAAATATTTTTCATAACATTTTTATATAAATAAGTATCTATTACATATATATATATATATATATATATATTTATGTTTTTGAATCGTGACGAAAGTATAATTTTTAAACTATCTATTATAGATTAAATTTAAACACATTAAAACATTATTTTGAAAAACATAAAATAACACAATAAAATTGTTAAATTTGATACTACTAAAGTGACACTTTATAAAATTTCTTCAAATTCTTATTATTCATGCATATTGTATACTTTACTTTTTAACAAAAACTTGTTAGTTCATTTTACGATTATAACTGATCTAATGGTATCCTAAATAAGATTACACTAGATTCTCACATTATTTTATTAAAATAACTTCATTTCAAATATTTCAAAAATTTTAAATATAAACAGTAAGTCAAAAAACAGGATAAATATGGGACAGACTTGAAATTACGGGACAAAAAGCGTCCTGAGAGAAGTTTGTCAGAACAACAGGACACGGAGCCGAAATAAAGGACAATCCTGAATGAAACAGGACGTATGGTCACCCTATTTTAACATCGCAGATATTCGTTGTTTGCGCTCCTATTACTGTTAACATAATAATAATAATAATCGCGAAATTCAGTTGCGCACACGGTGGGAGAACGAATGATTTCCATACTATTATTCTGTCGTCAACACACACGAATATTATAATATTATATAAGTATATTTTTTTGGTTAAAACGTCACATAACAAAAATAATAATAATAATAGTCTTCCGCTCTCGGTGAAGACATTGTGGATAATAATATTATTTATGTTTTGAAATACTGAAACGCATTCAATAGCGCCCTCCTGCATTTATAATAAAGTAACAATAATAATAATATAATATCTGTAGCGCAGACACACACACACACACACACACAATGGCGCAAAATCTTTCGGCGGCGCTTATACACAATACTTTCCCCCCCCCTCTCTATCTCTCACACACAAACTCATACTCATCACGAATTCCGGTTACGTGTGGTCCACGCTCTGACAGCGAGACGTTAGAACCGGTCGAATTGAATCGTATCTTCTACACCACACGTCACGTTATTATATTTTCAAACACGCAACGCGTACAGCATACGATTGATTGCGGCAGGAGGAGGAGGAGGAGGAGGAGATGATTGAATATTGTAGTACCATAAATATTATATTTTATACGACATACATTCTATGTTGTTAATTATTATTAGTATTCTGAATTCAATGGTCAGTACTGATAGTACCTTATTTTAGATGTGTTAAACGATTGTAGTACAGTTTTCCCAAACCGTTTTTCCCAATCTAATTCCTCCGATTTCAATGTTTACCATAAAAACATTTTTCCAATATGTATTTTTACAAATTTAATATTTTCCAAAATAAAAATTGGTCATAATTTAAAATTTTAATTATTTTATTTAACAATAAATAATTTCTTGTATTTGATAAGATATATTGATAGATTTGGTATTGTTAAAAATAACTTTTAGGAAAAATGCTGTTGAAAAAAAGAACTTTTGGGAAATAAAAAAAATGCGAAAAACAAATTGGGAATAGTGTCTCCCTACCGTGTTAAACGTTTTTATTCATACCTCTCCTACATACACATCCGTTAAAAATAAGAATGGAGGGACATTTCATGTTTACGTATTCCCCATCACTCCATTTTGTAATTTGTGACGTGTCATTTTCGGTGGCTCTTTTCGTTGGACGAAAAATTCATTTCTATAATATACATTAAAGTTGGCCAAAGCCAAAGAGGCCACGTCACAATTATAATAATTATAAATTATTTATGGGTGCCGTGTGCGTATCACGAGTTGTTGACACATCTTCTCTGTCGCGATAATATGTATATGTGCATTTTCATCTCCTCGTTCCCGTCGGCGGCCTGTGGTTCTTGACCGTGGTAAGTGTTCCGCCAAAAATTATAGAACTCAGTTTTCACCCCATGAAGCGAACGATATTTTTAAAATGTGACTTAACGTTATTTTTGGTTTTCAACGATTTCTAAAACACAACAGTGTATAAGACGCATAGTCAGAGATCAGGGGAGTTTGAGTTTTTAGCCCCAAAACCCTCGCTCCCCTCCCCCCCAGATTTGCCATAATTTGCATGAGGTTGTCACGAAAATCTCATAAAATAATCTTAAGTGTGCCGTGCGTGAAATTGGAAAAATGTTATGAACCACTGCCGGCCGTGGGCTTTTAATATTGATTTTTCAAAGCACATTTTCTATTTCCTAACTCGGCGTTCCCGCGTGGTGGATATCATCGGCGCTGCTGTTTTCTGTTTCGGAAAACCGACGACGCCTCGGGATTAACAATATCCCAGGCCCGTCTATTGTTTTGCAACCGGTGTGATGATAATACGTACATACGATCCGTTGATCATCGTATATTGTACTCGCGCTTCGACTGTATACAATAATAATGTTATACCGTTCCACGTGGTCGTCGTCGTCGTCGTTTTTTTATCGTCGACCTCGATCGCCCCGCAAAACAAAACCACCCGATCGAGGCCAGCGTTCACGCGACGTCTGTCGATGTACCCACGTCGTGCCCCGGCTGTGAATATAATAATAATAATAATAATAATAATAATATAAGACATCACATACAATATATATATATAACAGCATTATAATACTGCAGTAGATGCCTGTCTACGGTTGTCTAGTGTAAAAAAAAAATAATAATAATAACAGTAGACGTGTATATTGTATAATATAACATTAGTTACACCGCGCGCGCAGTGATATAGTAGTATAATATAGTAGTACCTAACAGTATAATATTATTATTATTATTATCTTCTGTGCGAATTATGTTTTCTAATGATATTTATTTTTCATCTCGATTCGCCGGACGCACGGAAGTTTTGCGGTTTACGCGCGCACAAGTACGCATTTTATACTGCTGCTGGTGTAACCGCGGTACTATAATAATGCGATTTCTCTCGGCGCGTTTTTTTAATTTTTTTTCAAATTTAATTTTCACCCCGTTTTAGGAGTGAAAAACGTGTAACATTATATTATTATTTACACAATTATCGGTTGATTTTTCGAATCCGGTGAAACTCGGATTAATCACAATATTTCTGTTTTTAAACACTTTCATAATATACAAATATATATATATATATATATATATACGTATATGTATAATTTTCGTCTGGGGAAGAAAAAACTGGTCAGTCTTTATTAACCGGTTAACTGGTTAGAAAATATCGAAATCTGAATTCGGTTTTTCCTCGACGTGCTCGTACAGAAAGTCTCGAATATGATATTATAGGCGCACACACTTCGTTTCAGAAACGTTTAAATTGACGTTTCTCTCTGAACCATTAATCCAACGACATAATAGTTGAGATCATTTTGACATCTAAATAATTATTTCCCGAGACCGCTGTCGGAAAATCTTCAAAACATTTTCTTGCGCCAAAATATTTTACGTATTCTAGTCTATTTATGTTTATAAATTTCACATAAAATTTGGATCAAAAAATTATGATGGTTGCCGAGTTTTTTTTTTTTTTTCGTCAAATTTTGGGTAATATTTTCCCCCGAAAAAAATCGAGGAATCGAGGAATTCGAAAAATGACATCTTCAAAGTACAATCTAGAGGCAAATATTCGGTTTCAAACTTTTAGACAAATATTTCTATACAAAAAAATGTTTGCAGATAAAAATAAAAAAAAAACCGATCATACTTCGCACGATGGGTGTACTTCGCTCCTCGGGTCATATACTCTTGCGGTGGTCGTGTAGAATTTTAAAGAAATGATAAATCATTTCTAAAGAACAAATTATGATCGTCATTTTCAACACACCCACCAAGAGTATCTGACCCGAACAGCGAACAATATCCGTGGTGCAAAAGATGTCCAACTTTCTCACACACACACCTTCGACTGGTATTCGGGTTTAAATTTTCATGAAATTCGAATGAAAAAATGATGGTTTCCGATTTGTTTTTGTCAAATTTTGGGTAGTTTTTTCAAAAAAAAAAAAAAAAATTAAAAAATTGAGAAATTCAAAAAATGACCTCTCTAAAGATCACAATCTAGATAGCAAATCCGGTTTCAAAAAGTTACTGATCGAAACTTTCGGACGAGTATTTCCATACGAAAAGTTGTGCACAGAAAATAAAAAGTAAACATCATTGTATAAACACTAGCTTCTTCACTTAGCTTCGTTCAGAATCCAAAAAAAGAAATTATTATCACAGAGACACCGCCGCCGCCGACTCGATGGGCAACCGAAGGCGTGACGCGACGGTGAAGGAGCGGGCAGGGCGTGGTGGTGTGCGCAACAGAAGAATCGTCGGGACCCCCTCCCCCTCAGCCGTATAGGAGGACTGCAGTGACGTGAGAGCGTAGCGAAACCAAGTATAGAAATTACGTGTGTGTGCGTGCATGGTCACCGACGCGGCCGCGTGTTAAGTTGAATGATGACGGGGCACTCGAACCAGTGGGCTTGGGGAGCGCGCACAACGAGGCACCCCCGCCGCGAGAGTAAAGAAAAGTCCCGCCGCGCACAAAGGGTTAACGCCGGCGCGTAAATCAAAAATTTTTTTCTCTCTCTCTCTCTCTCTCTCTCTCTCTCTATTTTGTCAGCGCCTCTACACCGACCGAATCATATAAAATATATTATACATATGTATACTTTGTATATGCATATTATTATAAAATATTAGTGTGTGACACATGCGGAGAGGGAAATAATGTGTGTGTGTGTGTGTGTGTGTGTGTGTGTGTGTGTGTGTGAGAGGGAGAGAGAGGCGAGTGTGTACGCACAAATTAGATTTTAAAACGACCGGTTTCTCTCTCCCTCTCTCTTTCCTAATATTACACACACAAACGCCGCCGCCGCCTCTCATCCACACACATCACGTCGTCGTCGTGTACACGGGCCATTAACGCCGTTATTAGGTGGTACAAATTATCGACGTGCCGCGACAATGGGACACATGTTCGACAACACTATATATTGTAATAAACAGTATGATATACATATTATAAAACATTATTTGTGTTTTCGGTAACGACCCGGGAGCGGCCCCGTTTTCGACGTTTCGCCGACGCAGCGGGACGCGAGCGCGCCGTGTATATAGTAGTATATGGTCGTCGTGGCCGTCGTTATTCGTCGGGTCTAGAGGAGGTGGAGGAGGTGTCCGCAAAAGTTTACGAAAAAAAAAAAAAATATATTGACGATAACAATAGCAACAGATGTGCGCCGCCGGTCGGTGGTCGGCGGGGGCTCCTCCTCGTGCAGACAGTCCAGTAGTGGTAATCTTTATTGTAGAAAATTACTATAAAAGTACTGCTGCGTACAGTACTTCGTCGTCGTCAAGTGTTTACCAAGCCGCCGATTCAAACCGAAAAAAAAAACATTATTATTATTATTAAACGTACATCGATACCACCATCAGGCGATAACTCACTCGACTTCTAATAATAAATCCGTCGTATATCCTCGAACCCGGAGTCTCTCGATTATTTTTCGGACCTTTTTGGAAATGCTCGAATCCATTCACTCGTCGAATTAATAATATCGAATATTATACTACGTGTTACGGTCAGCTGTTGAGTAACCAATGAGACGCGGTATATTATATTTCACACCACGTTATGCCAATAATATGAAAACTGTAATCGAACGTGGGCCGCACCTCTTACGTTCTATTATTATTATTATTATTATTCGTAAATTAAAAAAATAATATAATATAATCCAGATATTAAAATACGATGTACATATTATTGAATTTGCCTTTGAATAAAATAATAAAAATCCGGACATACTTCGCACGATCGGTGGGATTATTTTGACGGGTGTATTTAAATTTAAAAGAAACGATAAATCATTTCTTCAATAAAACGATTCTGAACGAGGGAAGTTAATAATATAGGAAATAAATGAGAAAAAAAAATGTCCAAAATCTTTCTTATACGATTTTCTATCTATGTTTAAATTTTCATAAAATTCGGATCAAAAAATTATGGTTTCCGAGTCGTGTTTTTAAAATTTTGCGTAGTTTTTTCCCAAAAAAAAAAAAAAAAAATTGAAGAATTGAGAAATTTAAAAAATAACCTCTTTAATGTACAATCTAGAGGCGAATCCGGTTTCAAAAAGTTATTGATCGAAACTTTTGGACAAGTATTTCTATACGAAAAGTTGTATACAGAAAAAAAAAAAGTAAATAAACATCATTGTACAAACTCTAAAATGATATTCTACATAATATTATTCGACATAATTCCATTTACCTGTAGAAGCTATGAAATAAATGATTTTTAGTCGATCTTCGATGCGATTTATCCGATCTCCTACCTCGTTAATGTGCGTCTATTTATCACGTGTATGTTGTATAAAATAATATTATTACGTATATCGTTAAATGTGCAGCCGGCTGGTGGGGTTTTTTTTTTTTTTGCTCCTCGTCTAAACGATTATTATCCCTCGTTTTGGAACAATACGCAATAATAATAATAATAATAACAAAAAAACTACAACGCGATAAAATAATCGTTTGAAATATCGTTTTTTGCGTTAGTAGCATATGTTATAAACCGCCTAGACATAATATAATAATATTATATTCGTGTATATTATTATAATAAATTATGTAGTTTCGGAATGGTGAAAAACGCGCCTGCGGTGTACCAATAAGGCATAATATACACGTTCGCGTATGTGTACTGCGCCAGGCGCGGATTTATAGGGGAGGGGGGGCTATGGGTGCTCGAGCACCTCCTGTCACATCGACCTCACTACACAAAATTATTTATAAAATTATTAATATTGACTGGCAAAATATGATGTTTTTTTAAAACGCAATCGCTTGCCACACTTGCGTGAAATTGAAATATGTAATACAATAAAATGTAGATAAATAAATTAATATGTATTACAAAAAAAGCTGGACATATTTTTCACCATGGGCTTATTGTTCGATCCTTGGGTGGAATTCGTAGGCATGTTAAATTTCAAAGAAACGACAGATAATTTTCAACTGTATAGGCGTTTTTGTCAACGTTTGAGTAGTTTTTCCAAAATTTTGAACAAACTATTGAAAATTTTAAATAATTCTAATTCATAAATTTACCGGTCGAAACTTATGGACAAGAATTTCTATATGAAAAAATAAAATAAACATCATTGTTGAAACCACTAGCTTCTTCACCCCACTCGGAATGTAAAACGTAAAATAAACTGAGTAGATCATTATAGTAAATTAAACAACAAATGAAGTGGATAATAATATTAAATGTATTTATTAGATTCTGAACAAAGTGAAGAAGCTAGTGTTTTTACAATGATGTTTATTTTTTATTTTTTTTTTCTGTTAACACTTTTTCGTATAGAAATACTTGTC
>JAIPRM010009405.1:0-14822 GCA_025469315.1 Stegophylla sp. TES_Ste_2020 | reverse complement strand
TGCTGCGAGAGCGCTCGTTCATTTTGATAAATAGTCACAGACTTTGTAATGTTTATGCATAATGACTAATAATTTCTTATAAGTCACGATACGGAATAAAAACGGTTAACGGCATTGGTATGGGAAACGCATTTAGACAAATAAAAAAAAATAAAAAAAATGGGTAAACAAATCGAGAAAAAAAAACGCAAAAATAGTCGCGGCGATGAGAGTACCGCCGGCGGAAATCGTACTCGCACCCACCGTCGCCTACCGCCTAACCGTGCTAACGAGTCCAGTCTTACCCTTGTAAAATGTTTAATTATTCGTCCGTAAGAAATTTTATTACACCAAAATATTCGCAATGAAATTTTCAATCTGGACACCAAATTTCAAAACAATCGGTCAAGCCAATTTTCTTATATGTACGTTAAAGTGCGTAATTTTAAGTAAAACTAACGAATTCAGTCGAAATTCTAACTTCAAACGGGTATAAAAAAAAAAATTTGATTAACGATTTTTGAGATTTTTTCAGATCAATTAGACACATATGTCAGTGAGATCATATTAAATGTTCAAGTCTTAATATCAAAAATCAAAAATTTTATTGCATAAAAACTAACAAAAAATGAGATATTTCCGAAATTTTCAAAATGCCGTACTCAATTCAAAATTGATCAGATCTTTTTGAAATTTTTTATGAAATTTTCTCGTGACTATTTTTAGTGGTCGGTGAAAATTTCAAGTCTCTAGCTGCATTATTTTAGAAGTTATGTCAAAAAGTAATTTTCAGTTTTACGGAAATTTCGGTAATTGCGCGTATTTTGTCGTTTTTCGTCAATTTTTGGAAAAAGTATTGAGAAATTGGAAAAATGACCTGTCTAAAGTACCATCTGGGTGTGATTCCGGTTCTATAAGAGATACCGATCGAAACTTTCGGACAAGTATTTCTATACCGAAAAATTGTTCACAGAAAGAGAACGAAAAAAAAAAAAAAATAAACAAACATCGTTGTAAAATCACAAGCTCCAATCACTCCGTTCAGAATCTAAAAACGCTCGAGATGCGCCATGCGCCCCCCTTCACACACTCGCACAGTGCGTCGACCGCAGAACGTTCTAGAAGCGTCTCGAGCGTACGTCTGGTCGGGCGGTGAGGCAGCCGCTGCTGAATAATAATAATAATTCCGTTCAATATTATTGTTCCGCGATACGGTGGAGGCATTGTGTGGAGGTCAGGGGACAATGGTAACGCCGCAACGCGGTATTTTCACCATTGTTACAGTATACCGCGGTTACGTTAGGTTCTACGAGGGTGATACGCGACGCAAAACAAAATATATATATTGCCCAACTACAACTTACTACGATTATGTCCCCGGACGTGATAACAACATGTTGAGACTACTACTTCGTGACGGACAGACGCGCGTTTCGTTCCACTGTTCACTCTCGTAAGATAACTCGCTGCCGACATTCATTTCCCGACGACGTTTATTTTTTTATCCCGTTGTTTCATCCGAATTGTGAAATTTCCAATTCGTTTTCATACCGACCGTCGTAGTTGTTGGGCGTACCGTTTCGCCGGGGAACGTTACGCGATCGCTCAAACACGACCGCTCGTCCTGATCCGGAGGAGCAACGACGAAGTGGTGCCGGCGGCGGTTCCTGGCCCGCGGATGTCGACCGTTTGATGTGCTTACCGTTACCGTCCGCCGAAGCCCTCGACCGGTTCTTCTCGACGACAACTACTGGCAACAACAACAATAACAACAACAACACCGTCCACTGCAGCTGCTGTGGCCCCTTACACCGGCTGCGGCATTCGTTACTCCGT
Organism: Stegophylla sp. TES_Ste_2020; assembly: GCA_025469315.1. Classification (NCBI taxonomy): domain Eukaryota; kingdom Metazoa; phylum Arthropoda; class Insecta; order Hemiptera; family Aphididae; genus Stegophylla; species Stegophylla sp. TES_Ste_2020. The sequence goes on along the minus strand of JAIPRM010009405.1, from coordinate 13,007 downwards.
TGTCGTCGCCGAAGGCCATTGTCGTCGTCGTCGTCGTCGTCGGCCTCTTGTGGTGGTGGTGGTCGGTCATCACAGCACACGCATCAGTGCCGCCGCCGTTTCGCTCCTTACCCGCCGTCGTCGGCGTCGCCGCTGGACCAAGTCACCAGCAGCAGCAGCAGCGGTCCCCGGCACTACTACTCTTCTTCCGGACCGATGTTCAAACAAGGATTTCCCGCGGACGTCAGTCTGATGGCCGCCGGCTCCGATCCGATGATGGCCTCGTCCGTGCCACTGCCGCCTCCTCCGCCCGGGGGGACCGCCGCGTTCAATTTACAGTTCAACCAAAAGCCTTCTTCGTCCACCGCCACGGGTGGTTTCTCCGACTTCGCGTCCGAACACCACAACCACTATCAACACCAGTTCCCGTACACGTTCTCGTACGCGTCGCCGCCCACGTACAGCTGGGCCAACACGAACAGCACGAACATCATGAAGTGCGTACACGCGCGCCCTTCCACGACGACGGACCGACTGTTTTTCTATCCGTTTTTGGTTTTGTTTTCAGATTCACCGGTTCGAGCAATCCACAACCCTTGGACACGTCCACCTACCACATCAGTAACTTCGGCTCAGTGCCGCCGGTGTCCAAACGGAAAATCGATCTCGACTGCGAGTAAGTCTCTAATTTTGGGCATAAGCGCACAGTCTGGCCCGTTGGTTAATCGGGGGGAAAAAAACTAGCCGAGTGGCTACTTTACGTCCAGATATCTGATCATCCGACACAACTCTTGCCACGCACAAGTAAAATATTTAACATGAAAAACAATGTTAATTTTTTTATAAAAATGATTTGAACACTAGAATTAGAGCCAATGGTTTATTTGGGTTTTTTTTTTTTTTTTTTGTATTAACTGTTAAGACATTTTAAAATCTGTTTAAACTTAGGATACTATTTGTATTACTTAAGATTCTGAGCGGAATGAAGAAGCTTATGATTTTACCATAATGTTTATTTTTTTCGGTATTTTTCTGGTAAAACTTTCATAAAAAAACACTTGTCCATAAGTTTCAATCAGTATCTCTATAGACACCTAAAATCACATCCAGATGGTACTTTAAAATGGTCACTTTACAAATTCTCTCGATACTATTTCCAAAAACGGATAAAATTAGTCAAAAAATTGAAGGAAAACAACAAAATTGCAGTTACTGGAATTTTTGTAAAATTTAAATTTGTTTTTCAACATTACTTCAAAAGTAATACAGCTAGAAACTTGAAACTTTTATAATACGGTTGATGGGGAAGGCTTCAGCCCATTAGCCCCCCTCTGAGTGAGATAACATTACATTTTTAAGTCCTAATATCAAGAATTAAAAATTATATTGCATAAAAATTGCCGAAAATTTTAAAATACTTAACTTAACTCAAAATTGATCAAACGTTTTCAAAATCATAATGAAGTATTTTTGTGACCTATTTTAGTAGTTGATGAATGTTATAAGTTTTTAGTTACATTATTTTTTGAAGTTATGTTAAAAAAAAATTATGTATTGTAATACAATTTGAATATCTGAGATGCCTGATCTTGAATAGTAAGTTCATTTTCAGAGGCAACTGAAAATACATATTTTGCAATTTTTACATGAAATAACTTGAAATTGCAAAATAAAATATATTTCAAATTATTAAGTAGTAAAACAAATTTGTAGCGTTAGCACTCGTAAAAAAAAATTGCAAAAATCATTAAATCCTATCTAGTTATGAATTAACCTAAATAAACGTGTTATTTATAGAAATGCATTATATTATATTGATTACTATTATTTCTTTTTACAGAATTCCACAACCACCAAAAATGCGCATCACCGAGGAAAAAGTGTCTGCAAGTTTGAGAGACATGCATATCAGCAACGAATTCAAATCCCACGATTACTGTCTGCCCAATACTGATGTCAGTGATATGGACGTAAGTGGTGTAGCAGTTTGTTTGAGATGACATCACTATAATGTCTCTATTAATTTATTTATTTATTCATTTTTAGATGATGGAGGATCCTAGCTCATCAAAGGTTTTCAGTGCCAGTGATAATATAGCAAAAACTGAGTCCCAGCAGGCTACTTTAGTCATGTGTGAAGAATTACGCAAACTCAACAAAATTGATTCCATCATACCTCAGCCATTGCTCAATGTGTATGTAGTATGATTTATATATAACATATAACATATAAATTATGTTGCTCTAAAAATTACATTTAACGGTTTAGAGAAAGGCCGACTAATGCAGTTGTGGTATGGAAACCACAGCCCGTGGTGAAATATGGACGTCACTTTACCGATTTTCCCAAAGAACCGGAGTCTACTGTCGTGATTACGGAAATCACCGACGAAGAAGAGAGAGCAATGAGAAACAATGAAGATGAAATGTTTATCGAGGTCGATAAGTAAGTTGAGAATATTGTTGAATACATTTCTACAAAAAAATTTGGATTGACTTAAAATTTAGATCGTAGTCTTCTGTTGAATTATTTAAATTCTTATCTAGGGATATTTATTAATTTTTCCAAATTTATTAAACAGATTCCAATTTACCCCATTCACTTAGTGTTAGTAGAATTCTTATGAATTAAAACTTTAAAATATTTTAATATAAGCATGGGCTCAAAATAAATCAAAATGTTTTTTTTTTTTTCATTTATTCATGACATAATAAGTGTTTACAGTATGAAGTATTGAAATAATATAATATCAGACAAATCTGGTACCTACTGAATTTTTTTATTATTATTTTTTTTTATATAAATTCAGTTATACACATTTATTATCATTACAATAAAATTTTTTATTTGGTCACCAATTGTACCACATCAAGAGATGCAATTGATAATAATAAATTGTTCAATTAAAAATTATTTATTAATCTAAATTGTCTTATTATATAAAATGAAATATATTATAAATTATAAATGTTATTATAAAATTTTCAGTACCATCGCCGTCGAAGATGACGAAATGGAATTATGATAGAACTCGGCCATTTCTTGTTCACATCTCCCTGTTTTTTTGTGGACTCCTCACGGAAGGCGAGTTAACTTACTGCCAAATAAACAAAATTTGAAAAAAAAAATAATAATAAATAATTAATATGAATGTACAAGTTTTTAAATTGGTAATTTTTAATTCTAAATAGTTGTAAGAAGAAAACATTTTTTTTTTTTTTGTTAATAAGTTTTTAAACTAATTGTATATTAATTAAGGATTATTTTAATCTACTTGTTTCAATTGTAAATTTTTTTTGTAAGGCTTATTGAGGCATAAATTTATTCATATGTATAAACTTTAATTATTATAAAGTTTGTTAGCGATTAACCTAGAAGATGGAAATGATTAAATTGATTGTTTTTAAAACATTTTTTTTTATATAAATGCCAAAACTAAATTGTTGTTATGAAGAAGAAAATAAACAGTGGCGTATGCAAAAATCTTTAATTGATAGTACCTGCCTTATTTGTTATACATGAGAAACAAATGACTATAAAGTCAAGGTTTTGAAGAAAATAAATACAATATATTAATTGATTTGGACAAATTCAAAACATATTAATAGAATACAATCTAAAGTTTTTGTAGTTTAATTTTAACATTACAGATTTTTAAAATTAAAATTCATGTAATATATTATATTGATTTTGTAAATTAAAATATTGCTGATTGCATCCTTATACATAATATTTCAAAAATAATTAAGTAATGATATTATATTCTATAAGATATGTATATGATGATTGGAAGGTAAATAAGTTAAGTAATAAATGAGATAACAGATTAAATCTAATAATTGTTAACAATGCTTTCAATGAATACAATAAATTTAAAAACTGTATATTAGTTTTAAGAGAAAATTATTTCAAACATTACTTGAATTATAATTCCAAAACGACATTAGATATGAATAAAAATAAAACCAAAAATACATTTGTTAATTTTTCACTTAAATGTAAAAATTAAAATTAATATAGTCAAAAATGTTTTATACTTACAAGTGTTAAAAACTTGCAACAATATTCTTATTCATATTAATTCAAAAATAAAAATAAAAAAATAAGTATTCTTAAATACTTATTTTGAATTAAAATAATCATTCTAAACTGGTAGTTAAGAAATAATTTTAATATTATGAACAATAATTAAATTAACAAATATAGACAAAAAATTGCTTTAAGATTGTACATTAATAATACACAATAGTAATTGAAAGAAAACGTATCTCCACTAAATAAATCTTAACAGAAGAAGAAAAAGATAAGATATTTTTTGGTAAACTCACTCGGCATCTAGTTAATATTAGTTAAAATGTTAATCACACACAAATAAAATACAACTCGCAAGTTAACTGTCAAATACAATTGTCATACGCCACTTATGTTAGTGTCATTGTGGGGGGATTTTCTTATTACTTACTATTTAAAATACTTAATAATGATTCTTATTACCATCCTGGTGTAGTGTTGGCCAATCGTCTCATACGCCTGGAATAAATACAAGTTTTGGTATTAGTATGTGTATTTGGTGTAAGCTGAGTATCAATATGGTCATTGAAATGAACGTGTTTAAAAATCAAAATAAAGTGGTAAATAAATCCTTGCCTAGTGTTCCGATCTTGGTCTCTGATTTTCTTCTCCATTTCTGCATCTGTCAATGTCTCCAAGAACGGACTCCATTGGTCTGCGTCCGAAGGAGGTCTAAACGGAGTCTCGACAACTGACAATGGTGCCTCGCTGATCAGAAAATTATTAAATAAACAATATAATTGCTGTAAAGATATAAAATTTACATGAAACATTAAAAAAAAAAAAAATACCTGAAGGCGTAGGTCCGTTGATGCCAGCTTAGCTGTCCTCTAATAGAGTATGCAATAGCAGTTACAAATTCTCCACCCAGACCGAGTTCAGCACATAGTTTCATAGCAAATTGTTCGGGTGAATTATCTTTTTCACCCATGTCCCATTCAACCTGGTCTACAAGCGAAGTGTTACCCACATGAATATTTAACTAAAACACAATATGAAAAACAGTGATTGATGACATTAATAATTAGAAGTTAAATAATAAATATATTTATTTTATGTGAAGTTCTGTTTACCTTAATGATAACTCTTTGGTCATGTTGTTCATCTAAAATATTATCATTATTAAATGCTTCAATTTGCTGACGAATAGATTGTGCGATAGCTGGGACAAATGGCAATGGGTTTAGATCCAAATCATCGCATAATACTTCAGCAAACTGCTCAGGAGTTATTAAACTTTCTAAAAAATAATAAATGCACAGAATAATAAATAATATGTTTGAAAATAATCATAAATAACAATAATGTACATTTTCATACCATTTTTATTCCAAGTAAATGTATCTCTCAACTTTTGTCCTTCTATTTCCATATCAAGTCTAATTGGAACTAACAATTCTGCAAAGTTTGCATTCTCATGAATGTTGGCTGGATCAGTATCATCATAACTACAATACATAATTAAAAATAAAAAAGTTATTTTATCTTTTTTATTTTTTAATGCACTTACCATAGTGGAAAAGTCCTGACTTTTTTTTGAATAATTCTATTACGGTTAATAGGAGTGGCTTGAGGAACTGCATCGAGATGTGAACTGTTTGGTAATGATGGAACCCATGGTACAGACTTTTTCCCTTTTGATTCTCTGCAATAGTAGAGTATTATATTACTACTATTTATATGTATTAAAAATATACATTGACAGATTAATGAAATTTATATTCCATAAATAAAAATCTAATATTGTTATAACCATAAAAAAGTGATTTATTATTTTGTTTGGAAAAAATAACTCCAATAAAATGTTTTTAAATTTTCATACCACAACAAGATATTAGATATAATAAACGTTAGCTCATTATATAAACACACATTTTTTATCAATTTTTTGATAGACTTTCTGCGTTTTTGATAAAACAGATAAACATTTGAAAATAATAAATTAGAAATTTCAATTATAAAAGCATCACTGCACAAGATAAGTGATAAAAGATTAATAAATAAGCTGAATCATGTATAAACATAAGACATTATATTTTATATTATCAAGAAATGAAATTTGAATTAAATGTAACAGCATCATTTAAATACTATGATAAATGAAAATATCAAAGAACCATTTCTGAAACATTATTTTTATGTACACTCAAATTTTAAAAGTAAAGCAAAGATAAGTGAAGTATAGACAAGAAAGCTGGATATACTTCGTCACTGGTATTTTTCACTTCTTGGGTCAGATACTCTTGGTGAGTGTGTAGAATTTTAAAGAAACAATTAATCATTTTGTTAATATGATTTTGAGCGAAAGAAGTTAATAATATGAAGAACAATAATATTCGTAATTTTCAACATATCCACTAAGAGTATCTGACACGAGGAGTGAAGAATGCCCGTGGTGCAAAATATTTCCGGCTTTCTTGTTTATGCTTTACTTTAGGTAGTTAAATTTATTTTACTTTTTTCTATCTAATAAATAAAGAAAAGGAAAAAACAATTTAATGAGAAGAAAAGTATTAAAAAAGTCTAAAATTTTTTTTCACATTTACAAAATTTTCTTGTTACAAAATATTTCTCATGTTAATGTCAATTTATTTTGAATTTGCATACAGTTTGAATCAAAAAATGATGATTTCCAAGTCTTTTTTGTTAAATTTTTAGTAGTTCCCAAATAAACAATAAAAAAAAAAATTGAGAAATTTGAAAAATGACCTCTTGAAAATACCATCTAGACTTAAGAGGCAAATCCAGTTTTAAAAAGTTGCTAGTCGAGACTTTTGTACAAGTATTTCCAAACAAAAGAGTGTTTACAGAAAAAAGGAAAAAAAACATCATTGTAAAAACACTAGCATCTTTACTTCGCTCAGAAACAAAAGCATATTTCAGATTATTGTATATAGAATACAATTAAAAACTGGTATAATGGTTATTTTTATCATTATTTTCAAATTTAACAAATTAATGCAACATAGTGCTAGTACCCAAGAGATAACATCCAAGATTTTTATTCTTCCTAAATTTTATTGTACTAAAATTTGAATTAAAAAGTAAAAATATGATTTAAGTATTCAATGATCTAACAAATTAATATTAATTCATAAAAATTCAAATTTTGTTATTATTTATTACCTTGTAATAAGCGGTTCAGTAGAAGTTACAGATACAGCTTTGTAACGTTCATCATTACCATCAATAATATCTTCAACTTCAGACGCTCTTAACAATGACACACTGGACGCAAGACAATGAGCACTTAAACCTGAACATATAAAAAAAATATCAGGATATGTGTTGACATTGAATATTAAAAAGTTAAATTAAAGTAAAAATTATGTAAGTACATACCTAGTAAAATGTTAAGAAGTAAGATTAAAATCAGATTAATACTTTTAGTAACCAAAAATATAAGGTTATGGGTAAAATGTTATAGTAATACAATTAGGTAGTCAATAATACTCAGTTTAACATTTATATAAATCACAACTTGAATTGTATAAGTAAAACACATAAAAAGAGTAAATATCATGTTTTACAGATCAATATATTTTATTTGTTAGTAGACAGCAGACTAAAAACAGTAGGTACTAGAGGAAAAATGATTACCCATGTCGATCAAACGTTTCCTCTCGTCATTGGTGATGGTTCTGCGGAACATTCCAGGATACCGTTTGTACAGAGACCCGCGAAACAGTCGCAGGTAGTTGCCGACCTAAAATTAAGAGAAAATGAAAATATTGTTTTCAATTCGGTACTGGAAAATAAGTGTCCTCCCGAGAATCTCATCTTACCTCGGACCCAATGCAATAGTACTCGCCATTCTCTTCTACTTGGAAACTAATGGGTTTGTCTCCGTACGTGCGGAGAGCCATTTCTTCTTCTTCTTCTTATTGTTATTATTTTTTTTTTTGTGCCGAATTGTCTGAATTTTAGCAAGACGTCGTCGATGAGCTGATCCGGAGAGGACGTCTCGATGTGTCTTAACGACGACGATATCACGCGCACAGTGTTAATACAATTTCACTCAGATCACGGTTTATTTTATTTTATTCAAGTGCAATGTGGTATACAAATTTAACTTTACTTTAGGACATTTACTATTTAGTACTACGGGATTGTTTACGGTTTGTGATTGAAATTCGAGACTATTATTTTTACTGATATGGCCGCGGTATCGATTATTATCACTCTGTGGTTTGGTTTTAACAGTGTAGCCAATACGATGCCAACACCAATACATAAACAACATCAACTCGTACGTCCAGTAGCCGTTGCTCATGCTATCTTCAATTCATTTAAATTAACACGGCCTTAGATTAATTAAATAAATATAATTCAATTATTAATTGTGTATTTTTTTTTTTTTTAATTAAAAGCTTAATTTATTTTTAATTAAAATATGTACACCACTACCAATCGGGGAATACAATAATTATTGAATGTTCAGGCGGTAAATTTGAACGTATTAAAAAATATAACAATAATAATATGTTACAATAAAAAAAAGCTTGAAAATCAGGACATACTTCTCACCATGGGTATTTATCGGGCGAGATAGTCTTGGTGGGTGTATACAATGGACCGTACAATAAGACATTTTTTGATTTTATCAAATTATTTTAATGCACGGCGATTGTTGGTTAGGACAGTGTTTCTCAAAGTGTGGGTCTCGAGTCAATTTTTGGGGGAGTCGCGAGAAATTTATTGAATTATATAAATTCTCAAAAAATTACTTTTTTTAACCAAACTTCACTGTAAAAATGATGAATTTTGTAACATTTGCATACATTTGTAAAATTATATTCATTATACACCGATTAATTAATACATTATTTAAGTATTAATCTAATTTTGATTTTTAAGAACTACCTTTTTATCCTAAAAATGTAAAACCATGTGGGTCGCGATAGGTTTTTGAAGAAAAATTTGGGTCGTGGTCCTAAAAAGATTGAGAACCACTTGGTTAGGATATTATAATTGGTATGATTTGTAAATTGAAAGCGAATGTTCTACGTTTCACGTCAACTCACGTTATTAGCTCACATTTAAAATATATATTAAGTCATTTAATTTTAAATCTTCAGGTAAACTCTTGAAAATACATTTTGAAACAGGCACTTAAGAAAGGTGGCTTGTTCTACACTTAGATTTATTGATAACAGCAAAATATGTAATTAAATTGTTTATATTTCAGTCCACTATACCTTAAAATATGTATATCTTACTTACTATTTAGATAATTTTACAGCCATGGTATATATCTTCAATAGTTGGTGAAAGTCTCACGATTCTATAATGTATTAATTAAGTCTTTGGAGACTAAATAACTAAATTTGATTTCTAAATAATATTTAGTTGGGTGTTAATAGTAAATTTGTCCGTATTTTTTCCGATATTTTTCGTTTAAGACCTTGTGACATTCTGAATTATTCATCCGTAAAGGATTTAATAAGAATCTACGTAAATATTATCAAATGTAATATTATTATTATTACCCGATTGTTGCCCATTTTTTTTTTTCTAATTTTTGAGGGGGGTTCGAATCCCTGGACCCTTTGCTTTTGGTTAAAATAAAATATAAAAATTATTGGAAAATAAGCTGGTTTTATTTTATGCTGTCCCTGACGTCATTATTGTCTGCGCACGCATAAAATATGCTCGGCCAATCATCACATACACTCTGAAGTCTCGTACACAATAAATTTATATTGTTATGCAGTGTGCATAATATATTCGCAGTGGTATAAAATGTCACGACGACGCGTACGAGTAGTAAGGGTTGGCTCGGCAGGCGCGGGTCCAGTCTACATTAACGGGAAGAGCGGGAATATTATAACAGTCAATACAATAATTGATAGCAATGAGCTGATAAGTAATAAATAAATTTAGGTATATTTACGGAAGCGTAGTAGTACTACATAAAAAATAACATTTTTGGTTATTTTGACTTTGCAAATTGAAATTTTGACTTGGTTATTTTTTAATCGTATATAAACGTTACGAATTATTAATAAACATTCAAAATTTTGAGTTACTAAGTAGAATATGTAGACGTGTTGAAAATTTCAGGTTACGAAATCAGAATTAAAATACTTGGTGACTTGTCTTCCCATCCATTTCTGGATTTTAAGAATTATTAATTAACAAAACTTGAAATTTGGAGTCTCTAAGTTTTCTACATTTTCCGATAATAGAAAATTTCAAGTTGCGAAGTCAAAATTTTGAGTTGCATTGTCTTAAAAGTGGCAAATATTTTTTTTTTTATATAGCACTACTATAATAAAATAAGCACTATACTTCCATAGATTTGAAATTTTGAATATAACGATACATATTAACATTGGATAACAGAAAATAGTGCGCAATTTAATATACAAAAATTTAAACTGACAAATTTTTTATGAGGCCAACGGAGGGGGCGGCCGCCCCTATCTCCTTCCCCCCTCTGAATCAGCTTCTGTGGCTCGGTAAAACGTGAGCGGTTCGATCTGTATGCTCAAAGAACAAACATATTATTATAATATGATATTGGACATTTTATGCGCTATGCGTTTTCGGGGTGAAATACACGGGGGGGGGACCCGTGCTTCGCGCTCGCTTCACGGGCGGTCCGACGGAACTAGGAAATTCATTCTACGACCGGCGGCGCTTTATGTGCTTTTACGCGAAATAATAATAATAATAACGACAATAACGATGGAATACAGTAGGTACACGACGTGAAACATACGACACACACACACACAAATATAGTGTATACACTACACATACACAGTACCAATGTAAACATATTATGTGTGTGTGTGTATATTGTGTACAGGGCGATAGGTACGAGTCGCTGCAACAGATGCGTACGCAGCGTGACGCCGCGGTCTGCCGCCGACTGTATACGCGTCCCCTATTTATTTACAAGCGTCAGGGTTTTGTTTTGTTTTTTCGGTGTATTTTTTTCCGTCCACTCCCCCCCCCTGGGGCGAAGCGCACCAACTGTCACGACTCGCGTCGACCTACATAATATCGTCTCCGCGCGCGCGCTGTACATCATATTATCAACATTATGTACGTACAGGATGTACCTCGAGAACTGTGCACGATATGACTAGATTGCAGAGACCGACTAGGGAATCCGCGTATTCAATCCATCCGAGTAATGGGGCGATTTCGATCAAATTTCGAGAGGGGGGAAATTAAAATTTTAAGCCTCCCCCCCCCTTCGAAAACCATAATAAACAATCTTTGTAGTAATCATAAATGTGACATGTAAAAAAAAAAATTCCCGAGGTGGCAATCACCCCCTCTTAAAACCACCACTCAATAAAATATAATAAAAATATAGAATAGTAAATATATGAAATAAAACATAGCTCCTGGAGTATTATATTTGAAATGTATTAATGACCGTTCCTTACTAACGACCGGTTTTGATTTAAAAAATCATTTTTAGCTAAAACAAAATCAATTCCGACGTAAGACTGAATAGAAGAAAAATTAAAAAAGAATACATGAATGAAAATTGAAAAAATAGACGTTTGACAGATAAAGATGTAGTAGGAGAGATTATTTTAAAAGGAACAGAGTGTAATTACTAATTATATAAAAATGTCAAATAATGAATTCTATGGTTATTTGTTATTATTATTAGCTACAAAAAAAAAATCAATATAATATTTTAGATACTAATACCAATTAATATTAATGATAGAATTAATATTTTAACATGTCTATGTACAATTTGTTCTTTACATAGCATACTCTATAGTTTATTTTTAAACTAACTTTTCTAATGTATATTAGAATATCAATTTATATATTCTATATAAACAATTAGTTTTTCAATTTTTTCAATCTATTCCTTAATTTAATTTTTTTCAATTCAATCTCACGTAACTAACTTTGTTCAACTCAATTGTGAAATCGGCGGTCAGTAATACAATATTCAAATATAATATATCATTTTGTAGTTTATTTATTATCTATTTCATTATTGGCCCAAAAAAGTTATTTTGATGACACCTTTACTTTTAAGACTAACTTTTAATGCATATTTTAGTGCATAAACAAAATGACAAAGTTTGCAAAACCATATATATATATATATATATATTTTACATAATATGCATTATTGCAATGATGTATATTTACATATATTCAAATGAGACGTGTTTCGCTGTTTTCATTATCAGACAAAATTCGAACTCAGTTGGCGAATGGTGATATTATACAACATTGTACACAATAAATATTGTTATATATCTTCGACACACCCTGTATACCTTACAATGCTTACAATAAAATATCTGATGTGAATACGCACCCTTTCGTGACACGCCCCCGCCGCGTCGCGCCGACGAGATACGATATAAAAACCATTACAATATACATCATAATAGAGAATATAATATAATATTCCCTAAATTATGAATACAATAGTATAGGTACACACAGATTTTCATTATTCTCCGTGCTGATAAGTGTATTATTCATACGATAACATATTTTGTACGTACACATCCGTATTCTATATATAGTAGTGACAAATCCGGGAGATTCAATAGGTCAACTGACAACCCGACTGGCATTTTGATTTGCAGCTTTGACGAAATTTCGAGTCTTTGTATAGGTATATAGCTGGAAAACAGACAAGGTTTGACGAGGAGAGGCTCTCTGAAGTAGACTAAAGTCACAGTATTTCAAAATAAAAATAAAATTCGAGTTGTTTTCTGACGCAGGACGATTCCAAAGCCCAGGCACATATGAGACGTCTAGTTTCAAATCTAGCTAAAAACAATTTTCGAAATTTTTCAGAAACAACAAAAAACGAAAATAATGTAAAATCAAGGGCGCCCGCAGAAATATAAACCAGGGGGGGCCAAAGTCAAAAATTACCTTTAAAGAAAACCCTCGGGTTATGAGTGGACACGTTTTTAGTTCAAATAAATCACACAATGTATTATTCATATAT
>JAIPRM010009404.1:0-14826 GCA_025469315.1 Stegophylla sp. TES_Ste_2020 | reverse complement strand
CTTTAAAGTACCATCTGGGTGTGATTCCGGTTCTATAGAGATACTGATCGAAACTTTCGGTCAAGTATTTCTATACGAAAAAGTGTTCACAGAAAGAGAAAAAAAAAAGAAACACCGTTGTAAAATCATAAGCTTCTTCACTTCGTTCAGAATCTAAAACTAATAGAATACAAAGAAAAAAATCAATAACAAGTTATCGAAGTAGAAATTAAAAAAAATATCAAGGCACTTTTTTTTTTTTATCTCAGTGATACAGTAATTTTATTCGTTTAAAATTTTTTTGACAATAGAAGTCAATACACGATAATAAAACTAAAGGAGAAAAAAAAATCAATAATTTTATTTAAAGAAGGAATCGTAGAACTTAGAAAGTATCTTTGTTACAAATAATTCCAAAACGCATTTTGGTGTATTTAATCCGCCTCATATTTTTCTTAAAATCATTCAAGCACATGGAACAATTATGAGAAATATAATAAACTGAAAAATAGAGTCGTTGAGTTGAAAGTAGTCATTGATACCACAACACGTTGATTTTCTTTTTCACAAAATAATATCTATAATATTAAATTTTTTATTGCAAAAATTGAAGACCAGAACCGAATATTTGAACATAATCTTCAAAAACGTCCAATCCTAATCAAAACAATTTTAAATTAATTCATAACTTAGTTTAACACGTTCATAAATAATTATGTGAATTACATGACTTTTATTTTTTGACATATATATTTTGAACTCACTGAGATACCCTTAAAAACATAATTTTGAATTCTTCAAATTCACACACAATATATATAATATATAAAAAAGATATGTAAAAATTATATGGATTATTGATTTGATTATATTCAAAATTAATACCCTAATGCAATATGTATATTTCTATGATTTTTGAGATTTTTCGGCTAGTTTTGTGATATATATATATATATTTATAAGTAAACATGTCATATATTTTAATAAGTTACATTTGGATAATTTAGTAATTACTAACAGGTAAAAGCTTGTAATATGTCTTATAAATTGTAAATTGCTCAAGTAAATGTATTTTTAATTTTTTAAGAACACCTGAAAATATTCCAAACAATTATTTACCAAAGTAATTATCAGTTTATTTTTTAATTTTCATATTGCGTATTTTTTTAAATTTATCATATTGTTTATCTCTTCAGTGAAATAAGGCTTTTGAATAAATTAATATCGTTAAATTTAAGAACAATTATTACCGTATATGCAATGCATAATGAAGATAACCCTTATTAAAATACACGCAGCTGACCTTATATTAGTGTAAAAATATTTATTTCTAATTACTCGAGAATTTAAGACAAATGGATAAATATACTATTATGGTTTCGTCAAACACGTAAATAATTATTAAGGTATTAAAACGTTGATAACGATCGAAAATATTAACACGAAACTGAAAACATAAATTTTATAAAGTCATAATACTACATAGTTTTTTGAAATTTTCACTGAAAACAGAATATGATATTAAGTCATATTCAACTTGAAAAAATCCGTTATCACATACGTTAGGATAACGAATTGGATTCATTTTATGCAAATTACAATATTTTTGTATGGTGATAGATTTCCAAAAATAACAAAAATTCAATAAAATGTACAGCATACCTCAATGTAATGTACTCATGTATTAATGAAATCAATTATAAAAAGTAGGTATTAAATTCAGTACTGTTAAATAATGAAGAGTTTTTGATAAACTCTTACGAATAAGCCATCCAAAACCTAATAAAATCGTGGCACTAACGACAGTATTACATTGCAGTACACAATGGATGAAACCGTCAAGTTTTTAGCACTTTTTTTTTTTAGTTATGAAATGATACATTTTATTCAAATTTTTCCAAGTTTTTCCTTGACTCTGGAATAAGAAAAAACCGAGAGTTTCAAAATCTATCTTTCTGAAATACTGTACCATTGGGATTTTCGATATGAAATCATACGCGCTTATAGTGTATCGACCCGAGAAAATTTTCGATTTGAAACCACGACAAAAAAAAAAAATAAAACATCATTGTAAAAGTTCTTTGCTCCACCCATTTCGTTCCTTCTCGTTTTTGAAAAAAAAAATAAATATGTCGACTTTCGAAAATAGAAACTATAATATGGGAAAATATTTTTTTTTCACAATTATTACTCGGCGGAGGTGAAATATAAATTCGCACCACCACCACCAATCTACCCTAACGCGGGGTGGTACGCATTTGCACGGGATAATTCACGCCGCTGCATATCATCAAAAATGTAATTCGGCGTCTATTAGTTTTCGTCGAGGGCGAGTGTGTTTGAACTCGTGCGTGTGTGTGTGTACGCAAAAACATCCTGCTCTCTGGTTTTATCCCCCCGGGGCGGTCGGTCGACGTAAATATTTGATGATCACAATAGTATATTATTATTATATCGTGTACGACGTTTCACGCAGCATCTCCTAGTAATATTGTTTGTGTACAAATGTATAATGTATTATATCATAGCGCCGCGCCAAAAACTACGGCGGAGGGAATGAAAAACAGTGTGGGGGAGGGGTAGGGGCGGTGGTGTGGAAAACAATAATCCGAATATTGTACAGAGTTCTTTTGACCTTATACGCGGGATAAACATCGGTCCCGCATCCGCCATGACCGTAACCATCGCGATCTTATATTTACAATACGGTTTTATTTATTCACGCCCCTAATTCGGGGAGGTGGGGGGGAGGTGGCGAGCAAAAAAAAAACAGGTATCACGACGCGGCGCGTAGATAAGATGAATGACAAAAGTCCTCTTTCTATGCTACATTATTATTATTACACTACATACTTGTAAATAATGACAAAAGTAACAATATGGCGACGGCGGCTATGGTGGCAGCGGGAAAACATCAAATTATAAGGGTTACACGGCGGGATGTGGTAACGTGCGGCGGACGCTGCAGTAGACTACCGTGGTCCAAACTGTTGATCGCCTCCAAAAAGGGATTGGACCGTGGAAAAATCTCATTATCACAGTGGGTAACCTTAAAACGCACCCGAACGGCCGCGGGCCGTGTTTCGCCGCCGTCGGCTGTGGCTTACGCGTAAGTGCTCAACAAGTAAGTGAAAACACCCAAACAATAATTAACCGACGGTCGATATCGGAATAAAATTATTGTCGAATGACGAATAAAGATGGAGTTATTCGGGGAGTATATTGAGTTTTTCTGTGAAAAATTGTGACATTATAGCTGTTTATACAGGAGGGTTGCGATTTTAATAATTATTAATACTGTGAAAAATCATAGCTTAACGATGAAACCGCTAAACGAAAAAACTTCGGACCGTGGATATTCTTCGCTCCTCGAGTGGTATGTCTTGATGGGTGTATTGCATTTAAAAAAAAAAAAAAAAAAAAAAAAACGATACATCATTTCTTCAATAAAACAATTCTGAGCTGAGTTACAGTTTATACAAGACGAATGAAATTAAAATGTATAGTTCTTTATTATAACAAAATTAATTTATTTTTTATTCAAACAGTTTTATAATCCATTGTTACCTGAAAGAAAGGGGAAAAATTGATGAGAAATAAAAAGTAAAAAAAAAAAATTAAATCAAGAATTTCACATATTAAAAATTTTCTTGAGCCAAAAAAATTTATCATCATCTATGTAGTTTAAATTTTCATAAATTTTAGATAAAAAAAAAAGGTAGTTTTTAATGTGTCTTTATTAAATTTTGTGTAATTTTTCCCAGATTTTATTTTAACTCATTAACACTGCATAACTGACTCAGTCAAAAGTTTTCTTTAACCCTAAAACGCTAATCTTATTTATACACCTTTATTGATGACCATTCGTCGAATCGACGAGCTTAGCTCATAAAATGGACACAAAAGTATCAAAATTACTGTAATGTTTTTATATTTTTTATTTTACTTATTTACTAAGTAAATCATACAAAAACTACAATATGTCTTATAATATTGAATAGAAAAAATCATAAAAATTAATTTTAACGGGTGTTTTTTTTTTTTTTTTTTATTGTAACAAAAAATACATTAAAAATAAATATTAATCATTTATACAATTTAAGTATTTCAATAATTGATTTTCACTTAAAATACTATATTTCTGGCAAGTAGAACATTGTTTTTTGATGATTGGTAAAAAAAAAAATATACAATAAACGTGCTAAAAATAATAATTGATATGAAATCATCAGTGTTCGTCGAATCAAAAAATGAATTGTGTTCTAGGGTTAAGTCGGTGAAATAATTTACATGAAATTGGTTACAACAAGAAAAAGCATTAGATTATTTTTTATTAATAATATTGAATGAATAATTTTGAAAAACACAATAATCTGATTTGGGCAGGTGACATTCAGAGAATGATTGAATTGAATCGACATTGGTGTAAAGGATAGGTGGTTACATTTATATATAAAAAAAATTAGATTCAAAGTGACATGGCTTATTTTTAGATTCTGAGCAGAGCGAAGAATCTTGTAATATTAAAACGATGTTTATCCCCAATTCTGTGAACTTTTTTTCGAATAGAGGTGCTTATCCAAAAATTTCAACCAGCCACTATTTGAATCAGAATTCGACTATGAATCATAGATGATATATAATTCTTAGAATTTTTCGAAATTTACATTATTTCAAAGGGTTGATACTCGCTATTTTATTTTGCTTTGACTATTTATTTGGTTGCCATAGAAAATTTGATAGCAAACAATTAACCATTGTAATCATGGTAACCATGGTACCAGTATTAATCATGGTTGCCATTGTGGCCTCGGTAACACAATAGTCAATAAATACTAAGATAAAATTGGTTGTCACGTCATTTTAATTTCGCTTTGATTGTTTATTTGAAAATTTGATAGCAATCAAATAACTTGTGTTGAATGTGGCATCCATGTAGTAACACAATAATCAATAAATGTTTATTTTTCATTTTCAATTATTTTTAACGTTTGTAACCACAGTAACGAAATCTCCACTCAGAATCGTTTCATTGATTAACTGATTAATGGGTTTTTTAAAATTTAACACATCCACCAAGTCTCATCCGAGGAACAAAGAATAACCATTGTGGTGAAGTACGTCCTAATGTTAAGAAATTTTTTTTGGTTTACATGCCAGTACTTATTCAATATTATAATTAAAATAAATATTTTTCAGATCATAATATACGACTTGCACAAAGAGTTTTAATAACATTTATCAAGAAACTAATTTTGAAAATGTTTTATTGTGTTCCTAAGCAGTTGTCAAAATGTCGTTTATGCACGACTCACAATGTTATGTTCAGTTATTTCAAATTCATACGAAGACTCCGAAATCAGCTCAGGTACCTATTTTCTATACCGCTATTGATATTTTTAGTCAGTGATGAAATGTTTTATTTATTTTTTGTACCAAATACGAACGTGCGAGCCTATCAAGTGTATTTTGCAGCAGTTGTATAGAATAACTGCGCAACCAACAAAATATTATATTTGTTATTTATTATACGCGAAAAGGGCATAAAATATAGAATACGATATTGTATGCGCGCGTACACGGTCTTTGACGAAAATTTGACTTCTTACAGACGTTTTTCGTTAAACAATACTCTATTGTAAAAATATTATAATAATTCTACCTCGTTCTGCGCGCGCGTCCTGCCCAGACGAACTAAGTTCGCGATAACACACACACACACACACACACACACATAACACATGTATATTGTACTAAATAATTTACACACACACACACACATGATATTTACAGTATTTCAAAACACACGGAAGTCCATGGATGTTTTCCCCCGTAATATACGCATACGGCCGATGTATATCTAACGCGTGGGCGTAGAGGAAACGCACGAGAACCCTTTTATTCGGTAATACATAATATATAAGCCCATATTGCATGTAAAAGCATCGCGTATTATTATTAAGTCGCATTGATTAAAACACGGTAAATTACCAGTGTAAACCTCGATGCGGAACTACTACCGAGAGTGAAAACTTCGCGAAAAAACACTGTTTGATTTACCCGGTGCTTTTCAATGGCAAACTTTCCGCTCGATCCGTGCGCAGGTATTACACACAGACCGCGTCGAGTCAATAATAATATTCCGAAACGTGTGCGCACCGTCCTCGCGATAAGGGTCCGGCACGACGTTGTATTGTTGAAGAACTCGTCCTCAAAAGGAACAATTCCTGGAATTGATGATTCCCCCTTTCGAGGGGGGCGCATTCGAATTGGCTCCCGAAAATAAACCATTTGAATTGGCTCCCGAAGCCGTAAAATAATATTGTTTAACAAGGGGTTCTTATAATACAATATTCCGATACTCGTCAACTTTTACTACATCATTTTCACTCAATTAATCTGGGGTTATATATACTATTTAAATATACAAAAATATAAACCAATGCATATAAGTTACTAGACATAATTTAAACACCATTTTTATTATTTACTACTAATTAGTTTTTAAATAATATATAGGTATCCCTTTTTTTTGAAGACGCGATTTTTATATAAATCATAATTTTTCAAAACCATTTTTATTAAACTTACACATTTTTTAAACGTCGTAATATATATTTTTTATAACGAAGCAATCAGCTAAATAATTTTCTCTGTTAAATAACTTTACGTAATACTTGTATTATGATCCATGTCCCATGTGTAACGTTTAATATGACCATGTAAAATATACGAACGTGGTATCATAAAGCAAATCAAGTGTTACAATAATTGAGAATAATACTATACTAAACTTATTCCGTTGTCCTGAGTGTGACTAACGTTAATGCTCCAAGATATAATGTCTAATTATGAATAATTAATAACATTTTGGTAACTTATTTATTTTTGGGAAAAAATGGTAGGGGCCAATTCAATATTAAATTCATGGGAGCCAATTCAAAGGTATTTTTTGTTGACTATCTGTATTTGGGAGCCAATTCGAATGCTCCGTTTGAGGGACCGAACGACGAAATGGATTTTATTTTATCACTTAAATAATAAGTCGTAACGTGAATTCATCCTTGTTGAAAATTTATATTTAACAGAACTGAGAGCAATATTCTGATTTTCGAAATTTTTTTTTTGTGAAAAAAACAGGACGTTTTCGACACGATTTTTTTTTTTTTGACAAAACATCACCTAATTGATTGGTATTTATTAATATTATATTTGTTAAAATTTCGTTTTATTTTGATTAGGAAAATATTTGTATAAATAGAAAAATTTAAAAATACATAATTCACACCATGGGTACTAATCGTTCTTCGGGTGGAACACTCCAGGGAGGATAGTCGAATACATTTATATCTAAATTAAAATGGCCGAACTACTCTAAATTCAAAAAAGGTAATCGTCAAACGGATGTCAAAAATAGTGACGTGTGAAAAAAAAAATGGTAATTTTTTGATATTTCTAGGGTAATTTTTGAAGCTATGTTTTGTCATTTTAACAATTTTTTTTTGTGCGTATTCGTAAAGATTTTTAATTCATCTATTTTCCTCACCTCCCTGGTATCTTGACCAGTGGGTGACATCGCAGGTAATGGGTTCCCAATAGAATAATAATTAGTGTAATCGAATGAACTATATTATGAAATAATTAATTTTTATATATCAAATTTTTATCAGTAAAAATTATCGTTATTCGGTAAACATTACTGCAGCAAATATTTTACATTATTACATTTAAGCTGTTATTGCATAAGGCTTATTTTTTCTGTTAAATTCTGTCTTCGAATCTCCAATATTTTAAAATCGTAACCTAACCTCGAGCTCCGAGTAACTTTGCTCTCGTAAATTTTCATATCGCGTTTTCTACGACCTGAAATGACATACGTTTTCGCCCAGTTATCATTGCAATCATTTAATTACTTCGACTGTATAGTCGTTGTTACTCTCTTGTTGTATAAATGTCGAGTGATGACTAACCGTCAGACATTCATTTAACCGGCTTCCATTGTTCCGTCATCCCTCAACCACCACCTGCGCCCCACCACACGTCCAAAGTTTCATCAGCGTACATCTGGGTAGTTTGTTATTTAAATATTAAGAAACAAGACGTCACTATTGTCGAAGTCAAAACTTTTTCAGTCGAAAATACCTTTTCGCGTGATACTTTTGTACGCCGCACAATATTATTTCTCACGAGCAGCCGCTGATTACTATGATAGTTATCATTATTATTACTCACGACTAATCGACCAGCGAACTAGTTTTCAAGTCACATTTTACGGAAAAGTATACATAATTATACACTGTTATATATTGCCACACGACGTATATTATATATATATATATATATACGTATATGGTTATCCTTATTTTGCGACTTCATTAATGCCGTGTCACACGAGGTAGTAGTTTTGTTTTGATAAGATCATTTTGACGAAGTCTGCATGATGTCGCGTGTCAACCCCTACAAGTTCCACAAAGAGGTTGACATTTTCGAGAAGGGTTGTTTCTTATTTGTAATTATTTTCTTGAATTTTTTTAATAAAGACATCCAGAATCGTAGTCAAATCGTACCTCTGTACGATCCTAGGATATTCATCTCCCGTTGAATAACCATCTAGGATACCTGTCTATAAGTTTCGTACAGCATAGTAAAATATTATAAATTACCTCAAAGTAGTACTATAAACAGAATATTTTTTGAAATTTTCAAAGTGCTTTCTTAAATTAGTGAAACATTACGGTTTTTAGTCCAAATTTGAGTAGTTTTTCTGAATGTTTGAAATTTTTAAAAAATATACCATTTCAAAATACCATTCTGAGAAAGTTTCTAATCTATTAAGTTGTTGAATAAAAATTATGGACAATTATTAATATTTTTAATATTTGAAAAAGTGTTCACTCGTTTTAATATATCGATGATTACCGAGGGATGATAAAAATAAATATAGAAGGATATTGCTTCCATGTATGATTATAATAGAGAAATCTAACTCTTGGTAAGATTAGCTTAAGATATCGAAACTAGGTATTCCAGAGGGTAGAATTTTCCTGTAATATTTTCAACCTAACCGGGTAGTAAGATATATCTAGAAAAATCTTCTTGGGTAAACGGTAAAACTGACATAGGCTATTTTTGCTGGGGGTATGTAGGATTGTTACACCGATGTTTATTTATAATTAAATTTTCCTTTTCACGGTTATTTTTTGAAAATGTAATGTAGTTTTATGAAATACAAATCGTACATTATGTAATTTGGTAATTTTTATAATATGACAATTGTTATATTTTATAATAACACTTAATTACTAGGATAATTTATAAAATGAAATTATAATTTCTATACCTCGGTGGATTTTAATCGGAACTATGAGAAATTCAAATAACTGGCTCTAAATCACCATTAGAATTATATCATCTAGGTGTTTTATTTTACAAAATAAGTGATTTTGCCCATTAAATTTGCATGAGAGTTCATATCTATGAATGTTTGTTAGAAAGTTAGATTTCTTTCAGTATACTTTAGACTGTGTGTTAATAAATAAAAAATATAAATATTTTATTAATTTCTAGTTTTTTTTTTTTTTTTTAATTTATTTATTTTTATTTATTTTGTAATATTTTGTTTATTTTAGAAAATCTATATTTTCGCAGAACAAGACAGATTTTAACTTTTTTACAACCTAATACTGATTATTTTCACAATTTTATCGTGATTGCATGTCTATTTTAGATTCTGAGTGGAACATGGAAGCTATATTCTTACAATATTATTATACAATTAATTATAATCATGTTTACATTTTTTTTTTCTTTAATAAATTTTTTGTATGAAAATACTTGTCCAAAAGTCTCAGTAAACAACTTTTTGAAACCGTATTTGCCTCTATATGGTATTTTATAGAGATCATTTTTCGAAATTTTCAATTAATCAATTTTCTTCTGGAAAAAACTACCAAAAATTTGACAAAAAATGACTCAGAGACGATCATTTTTTGACCCAAACTTTATGCAAATTTAAACAGAGGTAGACAATAATACTAGAAATATATTGTAGTAAAAAATTTTTGAAAATGTGAAAAAAAATTTGGGATATTTTTTTTTAAAATTTTTTCTGTAAACAAAAGAGACTGACGTACTTCGCATCACGAGTATTCTTCACTCCTCAAGTCATATACTCTTGGTGAGCGTGTTGAAAATGACTATTAGTTTTCCTTCTTTATACTTATTATTAACATTCTTCGTTCAGAATCGTATTATTGAAGATATTGTTTATCGTTTCTTCAAAGTTCTATACACTCGCCATGTGTATCCTAACTGATGAGCAAATAATATCCGTGATGCGATGTTAATCCGGTTTTTTTGTCGTGAATGTTTTATAGAATATTTACCATAATAAGGCATGGTCCTCGTCTTATTTATTTTAAAATGTACAGTTTTTCTGTGTTAAAAATTTAAAAAACGTATCAATGTATTTCTACTTTAAAGAAAAATCGGGAAAAACTTTCGAAAATTTTTTTTGAAAATGGTGGAATCAATCATATTATGTCAAATATTCACGAAAACGATTCTAATTTCACTTTTTGTTACTACACCAAAAACCACGTTTTGTAGAAAATGTATTATATTTTTATTATTATTATTATATAACAAAATTACAATTTACCATTTTTGGGTTAAATATTATTAAACTTTGTAAATTATCGGAAATTCATTTTTTCCCGAAGTTTTTACTTTATATTTTCTGTACACTTATCCTCCATTTACAATACAGATCACATAATAAATAATTTCAAAATACGCGTTTAAATTTTTAGTTTTATTCATTCATTATATTTTTATTATAACGTAAATGAGCTTTGTACAATTATGACGGATTTCATTAGTACGCAATGGAATATTGAATTAATTTTCAACGACTAATAAGATTTCATTCGTTAATTATATATGAAATAATTAATCGCTAATTGTCGTTTTTCGAGTGAATTACCTTCTGTGTACAATATGCACGCCCGTTCACGTTTTACTAAAGCCCTTACAATGTTTACCCCTCTTTTAGACAACGCGGACCCCATAGTAAACTTTTATTCAGTCCCAAACCACCCCTTTAACGAATTTTAGAATGGAATAAAAATATTGAAATGTACTTAGGTACTTTGAAAATGGTAGTACCTGTACATAATATCTGTGTTGTTCAGGTAAAAGATTTCCAATCCGAAAACTTCGAAATGCAGGTCAAATAAATTGTGTATGAAAAAGAAATATTTTATTCATACCCCTATTTAGTATTGCGCATGGATGAATTCAAATTTATCGAGATAATTAAAATATTTATTTATTTTCGTTAATTGTAAAATGTATTATATTACAACAATTCCATAATTTTCTTTTATGTTTATTTAATAAAAAAATTAATTCCATTATATATTATATGCATTCATATCACTTTTGGATTCAGTGTGATAAGTTCTGCAGATTAACTTTTACCAAAACATTTCTATCTTTACAGTTTATTCCAACATATATATTGTGTATTCAAAGAAATAATCTGAATAAATATTATTCTAAACATAGAAATATAATAAATTATTACTTAAAACATGTATTTATATATCAAAATTCATAACATTTGTTTTTATTTTTTTGAATGATTAGGAAAACAATAAAAATATCTTTTCAATTTAAAAACAATAAATACAATGATATTCAAATGAATTAAAATAAACCTACAGTAAAAAAATAAAAATGCATTTTAAAAGTGTAAGTATTAAAATAATAATTAGCTATATATTTATAAATGTATATATATATATATTAATACATATTTATAAATTAAATTTATGTTATTTTAAAACGTATTTATCTAGTTAAATTAGTGTAGATAAAATTTTTATCAATGTAAGGTAGTGAAACGGATTATTATTTCTTTATAATTATCTAGATAATTTTATTTATCAATAGGTAATATTTAAATGTCTAAAATGCTTTAAAACAGAAATTGCTTACTCGAAATTGTTGCACTTTGTATTTTCGTACTTAATTTATTTTTCTAAATATGTTGTTGGAATTTGGAGCCGACTAATAAATACTTAAAATAGGGATCTATCTTTTTATTTCGATGGCGCGGCCTTCTTGTCGTAGACGATTAATGGAATTGAAAGTGAAAAGTCTCTCGTAAGAGGGTCCACTGACCACCTATCGATAACGTTCGAATTCAAACTGATGGTAAATTAAAAACGGCTGCTACAGTAAAAACGGTTAAATCGTGCGAACAACGAGGCTTCTTTAACTTTCACGAGATGCCATATAAAAGTAAAAAGGCCATCACACTTGTACAAACTATTACGTGGTTGGTGTTGTTAGCATGAAATGTGTACGTTAAAAATAATTAAAGCTTAGAAAACGCATACTGATTGATTCATAATATAATAATTATCAAAACCTTCTTCCGAAAGTCATCGAATTTAATATATTATTTTTTATTTTACATACGATTAAAAACATGTAGTTTTAAACTCTTTTTTGTTTGTTCTGTTTTTGGCATAACTTTTTCATTTTGCTTTTTTAAATTAGAGAAACGTTACTGTTTTTAAATAGAGAATTTGATTACACAATAGGGTACGTTACTATTTGAAAAGTGTTTGAGTATTAGTACCTATTTAAATACTTTCGATTTAAAATCGAGTTCACTTTAACATATCGTCAATCCGGGTACGAGTTATATTATCATCTGAGAATTTCTGAAATAGAAATAGAAAAAACATGGAAATCGACAAAAAAACAGAATCATTGCTAAATGGGGATAGAATAACCCCGAATTGATTTTAGATTCTGAACGAAGTGAAGAAACTTGTGTTTTTACAATGATGTTTATTTTTTTTATTCTGTGTAAAACTTTTTGTATGGAAATACTTGTCCAAAAGTTTCAATCAGTAACTTTTTGAAACCGGATTTGCCTCTAAATGGTACTTTAAAGAATTCATTTTTTGAATTTCTCAATTCTTTAATTTTTTTTTTTTTTGAAAAAACTACCCAAAATTTTACAAAAACGACTCAGAAACCGTCATTTTTTGATCCGAACTATATGAAAATTTAAACATATATAGAAAATAGTATAAAAATTTTTTTGGCGCAAGAAAATTTTGGAAATTTTTCCAACATTTTTTTTTCTCATTTATTTTTTATATTATGAACTTCCCTCGTTCAGAATCGTTTTATTGAAGAAATGATTTATCGATTCTTTAAAATTCAATACACCCGTCAAGAGAATCCCACCCGACGTGCGAACAACACCCTGACGAGCAAAGTACACCCATGTATGTTCGGCTTTTTTTTTTTTTTATTTTGTATATAAGTTTCTCAAATTTTTTTAACTATTATTCGAAAAGGGAAATTACAGATTATAAATAGGCAATATACTCGTATTTTATATAAAAAAAATTCATTTTTTTCCTAAAATAAAGCAGTAATGTTTCGAATGAACACTGTGATAGCATAGCGTTGTTCCTAACCTTAATAATTATTACCTACATAAATTACGTCAGGCCGACCCCGTTATTCGGTAACCCCGTATTAAATATTTAGTTAAATACGAGCACTAGGCGTATTATGTATTTACTAGACTAACAGTGGCGTGTTTGCGTACACACATTGTTTTCTAAGTCACATAGTACGTAATTTTAAAATTTTTATTATACGTGAGCAAACGTTGAATAATGAATAAATCATCGCGGATCGCAATGAAAGTTATTATTACGAGTTCCCGCTGAGCCAGTATGAAAAAAAAAAAAAAAAGAACAGAAAGAAAGAAAAACAGGAGAGATCAGAAACTATAAGCTACGTAGTAATAAATAAATAAATAATGCAATTTAATGTACTTACTTTTTCGGTGTTTTTTACGTTTTAAATATCTTAATAATATAAACTTATTGTCTACCTCAACTCCTGTCCCCCCCTTTTTTTTTTTTTTACCGTCTACGACCTCAACTAATAATGTCAATGACTTTTGCATATTTTACCTCGGTTTTGTGTTTTTGAGCAGTATACAACGTTCCCCCTCCCCATATTCCTACGACCGAATTTGTGAAGTACAAAAATCATTTGTAACCTCGGCAACGAATAAAATGTTGTTACCATAGCAATGAAATGACAATTTAATGGATTAATAATTATAATCGAATCATTCAGTAGTAGTTTTAATGAAACTTTAGAGGGATGGGGTAGGGATGATTTTAGTACTGACTTAACACTACCTCGAGTTTGTACCCATTAAATTATTCATCACCTAATCTAAATTAATTAATGAATGTTATTCGCATAAATGTACTTACAAATTTTTGGGGAAATTAAAAAACTTCAGGTAGTCGATTAAAATAATGAAAAAAAGGGGTCTAATTTACTTGTAATATTCGAAAATGAAAAACGCGTATAAAATAAGTTATCCCATCGATCTAACTGAAATTTCTGTCTTAAACATTTGCAGAATATTTAAATCAAAACACATTTTGACCAATATTTAAAATTTTCCAAAAATACGAGATACTTTTCAATTTTTTTTAATACTTATACTCCATTTTAAATTCACCATATTCATTTTTAAAATAAATTTGAAGTTGTACTACACTGTCGTTAATAACTAGTGAATATTTCCTGTTTCCAGCTAAAAATGCTGACCCTTTGAAGATTTGAATGTCATTTTTGCTATTCAAAAGAGTAGATAAATAAATAAATAAATAAAAAAGCCGGACATACTTCGCACGATGGGTGTACTTCGCACGACGGGTGGTATTCTCTTGACGGGCGTATTAAATTTTAAAGAAACGATAAATCATTTCTTCAGTAAAACGATTCTGA
>JAIPRM010009403.1:0-14826 GCA_025469315.1 Stegophylla sp. TES_Ste_2020 | reverse complement strand
TGAATTTCTCAATTCTTCAATTTTTTTTTTGGAAAAAACTACCCAAAATTTGACAAAAACGACTCGGAAACCATCATTTTTTGATCCGAATTTTATGAAAATTTAAACATAAGATAGAAAATCCTATAAAAAAGATTTTGGCGCAAAAAATTTTGAAAATGTGAAAAAAAATTTTGGACATTTTTTGAAATTTTTTTTTTTTATTATTATTAACTTCCTTCGTTCAGAATCGTTTTACTGAAGAACTGATTTATCTTTTGTTTAAAATTTAATATGCCCGTCTAGAGAATACCACCCGTTGTGCGAAGTATGTCTGGCTTTTTTTTTCTATTTTTGTAAACACTTTTTCTTATAGAAATATTTGTCCGAAAATTTTCGATAAGTATCTCTATAGAACCGAAATCGTACCCAGATGGTACTTTAAAGAAGTCATTTTTCCAATTTCTCAATACTTTTTCCAATGACGGGGAAAAACTGTCGAAATATTGACAAAAAACGGCAAAATACGCAATTGCTGAAATTTCTATAAAATGGAAAATTACTTTTTGACATAACCTCTAAAATAATGAAATTAGGAAAAATTTCCTTTATTGTCTATGCTTTACTTAAATTTTTTATTATTTTTTTTTCTCTTAAATACTTTTTGTATGGGAATACTTGTCCGAAGTCACGACCAGCAATTTTTTGAAACTAGATTTGCTTCTAGTTTGCACCTACTAAAGTTATTTTTTGAATTTCTCAATTCTTTAATTTTTTTTTTTAGAAGTACACAAAATTTGACAAAAAAGCTCGGAAATCATCATTTTTTGATCCAAACTTTATGAAAATTTAATCATAGATGTATGATAATTCTACGAAAATGTTGGAAATTATTTTAAACATTTTTGTTTCTTATTAAATATTTATTTCATTTTCTTTATTTTTAAGATAAAAAAATATTTAAGTAAAATAAAGTAGAGTAGAGCAAGTATAAGTTACGTAAAGATAAGTAAAGTATGGAGGAAAAAGCTGGGAATACTTCGCACCACAGATATTCTTCACTCTAAGGGTCAGATAGTCTAAGTGAGTGTGTGTTCAATAAAACAATTTGTTTAGAGTCGTTTTATTTTGAAAATTATTTATCGTTTCTTAAAAATTCTACACACCCAACAAGAGTATCTAACCCGAGGAGCGAAGAATACGCGTGATGCGAATAATTTTCAGCTTTCTAGTCTTTACTTATCTTTGTTTTAATTTAATTAATTTTTTTTTATGGTTCAGAAGAAATAGCTCTTTAAGCACAAAATCAAAATCAGAAATAAAATATTTTATCTATGAAAAATGTGTTGTATGTTGTGATTACACGAACGTATGTGTGTATTTACACAAAGTGCTAACTGCTCTATTCGTAATAGCTTCATTACACAATTATGGACGATTTACAATAAATTGTTGCTAATTATATTATTTATAAATGATTTTATTTAGTATTAAAAATTTGAAAAAAACGCAGCTCTGAAATTTCCGATTCCTCTCCTGAAACATTTACATTTAACAAAATCTGGGGGGCTTTTAGTGGTTAGGTTACCCCTTTTTGCGCCTATGAAAATTATTCCTTTAAGGATACAAAATCGACGACTGGCCTGTTATCTAGTCTATTTGCAAGGTACTTTTTGTACATTTACCTACATGGAATCCTTTCTATGAATTTATACATCAATGTCTCAATAATCGATATCGATATCATTTACCTACAGACAATAATACAATGCGTGATAATTAACGGCAATGTATCACTATGTGTTTTATTATTATTTTTACAGGTGGGGACGCGGACATCCTGAGGAGTACAGGAACCCTCTAAACCTAGGTGATGATAACAGATACGATCCTGATTCTGGTCAAAAGCCGCACGCTGGCCAAATTCTATGGATCCGTGGACTGACCAGACTTCAGACTCAGGTTAAAGCATCATTGACTATTGAAAATAGGGCGGATAAATATTAATTATTTTCGTCTTTTGTTCACGTTGTTTTTTACTTGTTGTTACTGTCTTTTTTTGTTTAATTCAATTTATTGATTTTTATTTTCTTCTGCCCGGTCGATACCGTCTTATCGTCATATATAGTTACATGTTTATTATTTCTATACTATATACTCATCGTCTGTTGTTCCTTTATCTAAAATTTCTGTGCAAGTTATACACCGTTATCTTTATACACTGTTATTTCTTCTATTAATTTTGCCATCTTTCTCTTCTATTTTAGCTAGTATATTATATTTTATTCAATTTTAGTTTATAAGATTTATTTTTTAATGCTGTGATTTCGCACAATGTTCTGTCATCGAAACGTTATTATCATCTATGTATTGCTTATATATATATATATGAATAAGTACTACATTTAACTTAAAAATTAGGGCATTATAGGTGATTTGAGCCTGTGGGTTCGTGAAGTTACTTTATAAAATTATTTAGCATAGTCACAAATTTATAATGTGTAATTTTTATTACTAATGATTAGAAATAACAAAAGTTAAAAAAAAACATTACCTTTACAATTCATAAAATTGATAATTGTTGAAGATTTTATTTATTACCAACAGGTCAAAATATTACCGTTATCTGTATAGTATTACGTTAATAGTATTGGCTAAAAAATGCAAATATAATATAATGCATGTAGGTATTTATTGTGTTATACTTCATATATATATATATGTATAAACATCATGAATACTCATTTAACCCGTATATTTAACTTGTTATTACAATAAATTAATTTTCGTATTTTTCTAAATATTGTAGAGATCTTACAAAAAATATTATTATACCTATTACATTTGCAACAATCACTTTTGCTATCATGAATTTTTGGAAATAGCGTGAATTTTGCTTTACCATCTTTAATAATTAATTTTTTAGAATCATTTTAAATTGTTTTCTTTTTTTTTTTTTAAGCGTAATTTAGTTAAATGAGTATCCTATAAATGTGTGTGTAAACACTTTTGAATTATGGAATTGATTTAATAGGTCCGATAACTACAATATTGGTGTGTGAAAATAATTTTCTTGATCAATTAAAACCGCACGTTACTCTCCTATTCCATTAAAAGCCGAGTGAAAGAGCCAGCTGTACTACTATGCACTTTTTCCAATAATCTAATAATTTATTTAATGGAAAAACAAATTACATTAGTATTGATAGTAAATTTGACATCAATAATTGATATTTTCTTTTTCTTTTTTTTATTTGAATATTCAAGTGTTAGTGTTCTCTCTTTAGTTTTCACAACACTATAAAATGATTCATTACATATACCTACTACTTATTACAATATTTCCTTAGCCAATCATCATTGCCATTCGAATTGTTTTACTGAAGAAATAATTTATTGTTTCTTTAAAATTTAATACACCCATCAAGAGTATCCCACATGAGGTGCGAAAAATACTCCCGTCGTGCGAAGTACATACTTTTTTATCATTGAACTGTATAATAATATTATAATATAGTTCAATAATGTAATTGAGCCTATATATTTTATAGTCTCAATATTTTTACAATATACCGTTTATTAAAACATTTTATTGGTCACTAAATAAACACATTTTCACTATATCGATCGTAACACATGTTCTGAATAATTACAGAATTATATTGCTTCAATATTTTTACTTGACGTTTCTTAAAATATTTTACTGACCATTAAATAAACACATTGTTTAAATATCTACTGGACATATATTAGCAATAATTTAAAAAGTTCATTGCTTCAAGTTATTATGGTGATTTTTCTAACAATATTTTCTTCAACACACAAAAACCATACTGTTTCAACGTTTTTTAAAAGTTAATTTTTAAATATATATTTTTTCATAATGGTATGTCTTTAAAATTATTGTATTGTGCACTTATCAGGTAGTACGGAATCCTTTTACTATTAGCAACTCTTTACAGCTGGAGAGAGTACAGCGTAAAGTTTTGCGTTTTGTCTGTTAGGTACTCAAAATACTCTTCTCCTCCTACATAATTATGCCTTGATAGCTAATTTTTATTAAGTTTATCTTCTCTAGCTGAACGTAGACATACTACTGGTATTAATTTCATCGGTACCTAGTCTATTGAATGGTAATATTGATTCATCCGAGCTTATTTCGCTAACATCTTTTAAAATACCGCAGCGATCAACGTGAACCCCTTTTCCTTTTTATGTTCCTCATGCATCTGTTAACTATTTAAAAAATGAACCTTTTAGTTGTTTAACGTCAAATGCCAATTTGGATCCCATCTTTAACTACTAATTTAAATTTAAGCATAACTCATAAGATCTTTTATATTATATTTCATGTATTAACTATAACATTTTATGTAATATTTAATGTAATGTACACATGTAACATTAAATAAATAAATAATACTATGCTACTTACACTAACATAAACAACGGTATTGGTTTTACTAACACATTTCAACAATAATATAATATGTGAGTAGGCTGCCAAGGTAGGCAAGATATATTTATTTATTAATATTATTGTTATTGTCATTAATTATAAATTACTACTACATTTGTTATCTATGTTATTGTTATCATTTTAATGTTCCGCCATAAATTTACTTAGGTATATTCGCCTGCGCTAATAGCTATCGTTCAATGTCTATTATTATTTTTCAATGTCTGGCTCTCTCACTCACTTACTTTCTTTCACTCTCTCACTTTTTTCTCTGTTTCCGTATTTCTACCTTGTTTATTATTATTATCTATATCTATTTACACACTATAATTATTATTTCTATACATAATATATACATAAATATGTGTGTGTGTGTGTGTAAATAATAAACCTATGATATATAGGTATGTAAAAATAAAATAAATAAATAAATAATAAATAAAATTAATGTTTAGTTATACTATAACTTAATAATAGTAATAATAATGATATCTTAAATGTTCAAACAGATTTTAAAAATAATATAATATATCAATATATAGTAACAAACACTCATAGAATTCACTTTTTAACAAATATGTGTACACATTTTGTTCATTTTTATATAATCTTTCTTGTTACATTCTCTATATAAAACGACTATAATGTCAATTTCTACATCTCATTTAAATCTTTTTAGTTTTCACTGACAATTTTTCTTAACCAGATGATGATTTTTAAAATCAAAACCGGTCGTTAATGAAAAAATTATAATACTCCAGGCTAAGTTTATTTTTATTTATTTATTTTATTTATATATTTATTTTGTTTATTAATATGTAGTATAATAATAACTATACATCAATTTTATTTATTATTTATTTATTTATTTTATTTTTACATACCTATATATCATAGGTTTATTATTTTTATTATTGAGTATTAATATATAAACATTTTATTTGTTATATATATGTATTATTGCTCTTACCTAGAACATTGAAACACTGAACATTTTATGTTTTTTGTAGTACATATTAGTTCTATATGCACCACTCTCCATTATTATTATCTTTTTTTTTATTCGATCCATCATGTTCAAGTTATAGTTAAATATTTAGCGTCAAATAATGTCATTAACTCAAACGTATATGGGTTGTGGGTGCTATGTATGTAGATATAAGGAACATAATATAGTAATCATATTACCATGATGGGTGTATTAATAAATAATAATCATATTATACTTTCAGGTTCTTTGTTTTAATCTATCACAATTAACTGTTGTGTCTTAGATGAGTTAAATATGTTTTTTTTCTTCTACTCTGATGTATGTATATCGGATGCAATTTATGAGATTTAAAAAGATGTATTCATGTATTAATGTATATTGGCTTGCACATTATTTTCTTGATTCCAGTTAAATTTCTAATTTATTTTGTGCTGATAGTGACTATTTAATCCTATTGGCTACTTTGGATTTTCTACAAAATGTTTGTTAAAAAGGGAATTTTTTCATATTAGTAATTTGGTGGCAATATTTGGTTTAATATGTGTATGCAGATTGGCGATTATATTCATTATGTTCATTGCGTTTTTACTATATTATTAACCTATGCTACATTTTATTCAACTTCACAAGTTTATCATATTTATAAACTTCTAGCTTTTAGTGTGGACCAATATCATCATCATGATATGCGTGGCATAGTGAATAACAATACAAATGTTGTGGATTAAAATAGAAAAATTAATATTATTTTTATTTCTAACAGGGATATAGTTGGTCAAATAGTAATATTTATTATGCTTATTTGAAAATTATTAATGAAATGATATAAAAACATATATAACGTGGTTTTGATGAAAATTATTCGTTAATCTAATACATTTAATATTA
The DNA here is from genome assembly GCA_025469315.1 of Stegophylla sp. TES_Ste_2020. Lineage (NCBI taxonomy): Eukaryota > Metazoa > Arthropoda > Insecta > Hemiptera > Aphididae > Stegophylla > Stegophylla sp. TES_Ste_2020. The sequence goes on along the minus strand of JAIPRM010009403.1, from coordinate 8,509 downwards.
AACGTTAAAGGTGATAGGAGGTGAATTGCAAGAACGTTTGATTCCGGTCCCATACAGCAAGAGCTCCACTGACGAAGCTTTAAGCCGCTTTCTTCCTTAATCTGATTATTGTTTTATTTTCTTGTTTTCATTTGGTTTGTTTGTTTGTTTTTACAACTATTTGGTTTGCTATTACTTTTTCTACTAATGCTACTATTACCACTACTTCTACTATTACTACTACTACTACTACTACTATTGAAATGTATGTTTTATGCCATTTTTTTGACATTGTCTTCATTGATATGTCGAAATATCTGTATTATAGTAACAGTAGAGTAATGCGGATGATTGTCCATGGTGAATACAAGTCTAAACTGAACTTAACGGTTGTATCACCATAGTAACAAAAGCTATTTGAATATTTATTTATATTATTATTTTTTAGAAGGGTTTTATTATGGTAGACATATTATTATTTTTTAGAAGGGTTTTATTATGGTAGACATATATTAATGTATTTATATTGTATACAACATTCATGAAAAATCATCGTTTACTAACCCATGTATTATAATATATTCGTATAAATATTGAAGGATTCATAACTAAACGCTTTGTTACTATAGTAACATCCACTAATTCGGGTACACAAATGTGTACATGACTGTTATTATTAGAGAACGGATTTATATACAAATGAATATATGAAGCATCTAGTTTCAAAACCAGCTAAAAGATAATTTTTTCAAAATGGATTTTTTTTTATTTTCCAAATATTCACACTGTATTACATATTTGGTAAAAATATTGAACATCAAACAAGGCTATAATTAATATTAAATGAGGACAGAAAATTGTGGTTCATATCAAAACCAGCCATCTAACAATGTTTATTTCAAATCAAGCCATAATTAAACACATGTTTTTATCTGCTCTGGTAATAGTACTCAAATTTTTTCAGTTTTCATGAAATTAAGTATTAACTATATTAAGTTCATTAGTTATTATTTTTTACTATTAGGTAATTATATTCATAAAATTCAAAATGTTTTGTATTTCTTAAATTTTCCAGTGTTTGTTTCAAAATCACCTATCTCATAAAGTCAATTTCAAAACCAACCATAAGTGAAAAAAAATTAAATTGTTGGTTTCAAAAAAAGGCATATGCTTAAATTCACAACAAAATCCGCCATTTTAAAACTATAAATTTATTTAACTCTTGTAATAATACTTTTACAAAATATATTTTGTACATATACAATATGTGTACCATTCAAAGCTTTGATTTCATATTTATTATAAAATTATAGACCAAGTATTATACGTTATTTTCGTTTTTTGTTGTTTATAAAAAAATTTTGAAAATTGCTTATAGCTGGTTTTGAAACTAGACGTCTCATATGTATTGTAATAAGCTTTTTGAAATCTCATGAGATTTGTCTCCGATTTAGATCATTTTAGATTCTGAACGTTAGTGAAGAAGCTTATGTTTTTACAATGATGTTTATTTTTTTATTTTTTTTTTTCTTCTGTGAACACTTTTTCGTATAGAACTACTGGTCCAAAAGTTTCGATCAGTAACTTTATAGATCCAAAATCGAACCCAGATGGTACTTTTGAAAGGTCATTTTCAAATATCTCAATATTTTTTTTAATAATGCGAAAAAACTGAAAAAAATTTTTCAAAAAACGGCAAAATATGCAATTACCGCAATTTCCGTAAAATTGAAAATTACTTTTTGACATAACTTCTAAAATAATGCAGCAAAGGACTTGAAATTTTCACCAACCACTGAAAATAGTCACGAAAAAATGTCATAAAAATTTCAAAAAGATTTGATCAATTTTGAGTTAAGTGCAACATTTTGAAAATTTCGGAAATACCTATCTCATTTTTTATTAGTTTTTTTGTAATAAAATTTTTGATTAAGATTTGAATATTTAATATTATCTCACTGACATATATGTCTACTTGACCTGAAAAAATCTCAAAAATCGATAGTCAATTTTTTTTTTTTATAACCGTTTGAAGTTAGAATTTCGCCTGAATTCGTTAGTTATACCTAAAATCACGCACTTTAACGTACATATAAGAAAATTGGTTAGACTGATTGTTTTGAAATTTGGTGTCTAGATAGATAACAAATTAAAACATTTAACTTAAAATTACTTACAAATTGAGCTTATAATTGGTCTGGTTCGGTTCATTTTGGAGGAACTCGAAAGGCTAACTTCACACACATTATCTCACTGTTGATTATATTATCAGACTATATTATATATATATATTTTTATCAATTTAGAATATCTATGGTTTTTTTTAATAGTAAACTTGTATTAGTTTAGATCTAACTAAAACTAAATGCCAATTGCAATAAGTACAACAGATACTCTGTACTCAAGGTCGTAACTGGAGGGGGGGTCCAGAGGTTCTCCAAATTTGGAAAAATTGACAATAATCCTATAAAAACATATAGTTTAATAAGACAAAAAAAATTATTTTTTGGACCCCTCTCTCCCGTAATTTATTTACAGTTTCAATCTTATTCGTACTATTATTGTATTATCTAATGCCGGGATTCCCAATCTTTTTTTAATTGGCAGCACACTTGGTCATTTTTTAAATTTTCTTGGCACACTCTCAAATCAATATTATAAATTTAACTATTAATTGTAATAAATAATATAAAATACATAAACACTCATAATAAGTAAAAAAATTACATGGCACATCCACAGAATTTCGTGGCACACTTTTGGGTCGCGGCACAGTGGTCAAGAATCCCTTTTAGATTCTAATGCAATCTGTGTATATATATATATATAAATTCATAACTTGGAAATACAATGAGTTATGACAATTCAATGAATATGGATAGTGAGTTTATATTTAATATAATATACTGTATTTGTACAGATGTAAATAGGGTTTTCTATTACGGTTAAAAAATTAAATGGCCTGTTTATTAAATAGCTATCGAGAATTAAATACGATTTTTACTATTTTAATGGATGTTTTAGAAAACGTAAAATTTATGCGATTCTTCTGAAACATGCAATAAATACGTGAAAAATAAGCAAATAAATAAAGTACTAGAATCTACGCATTATGAAACATTGACATTTCGAACTCGAATAATTTTAAGTGAGGTAAGTATAAATATGCATTTGCATATAAATCTGAACCCTTGCTATCATTTATCAAGTACCTATTGATTATCAATGTGTACGTTAATAAAATAATATAAATGTGTGTTATTCGAGTTTGATAATATTAAATTTAAAAATTTTCCTCACCTTCCCCCACTTAATACTTATAACAGTCATCTAGGAACGTCCCCGACTGTAGTAAAATAGTACATGTAATTCTAATTGTTGTTCATTTTCTAATTACGAATTCGAATACTCTGTTTTTTAGTTATTATTCATTAACTATTAGTAGTTATTACGTAATGTGTTGCCATCGAATGCGATTTCATTACAACATTTCATTTTCTTATCTTATAAGATTAAAAACCTATAAAAAAAAAAAATACTGTGGGGCCAAAGTATTCAAATATTAATCATAAATAATATTTTATGTAATAAAAATATATCTAGATAATTTAAATTTTATGCAAAAAATATATAGTAATTATTGTTAATATGTTTATTAGGTATTTTAATAAGCGATGAAACGTTCATTCGAACATTTATTAACATCGGTAACCTCTTTATTACTATATATTATACACAAACATATATAATATATTTATACACATTTCACCAGAAAACAGCTTAAATACAGTGAAGCCTCTAAATACCGGACACTCTCGGTCGCCGTAATTTTGTACAAGATTTAGAGGTGTTTGCAATTCAGAAGCGGAAAAAATTAACCACAAAATATGCATAAAACGTATATTATTTTTATAATAATGATATAGGTATGTGTACATTTGTATTCTATAAACAATGAATATGTAAATAAATATTAATTGCAGATATTATGATTTAAAATTATGATATTATGTATGTAAAAAATAATGAAAATGTAAACAATAATAATTTTAAGATAAAAATGATTATTTATTGAAAATAAATAATGAATTAAGCTTGTTTAAGACCTCGATACATAGTAATTTCATGTATTAGATTAGATATTTATTAAGGCATTCCACGATTATTCTGTATTTATTATAAAAATTGTCAAAATCAACGCCATAAAAAATTATGGCAAAAAATGCCATAAAACTATCCGTTATTTAGAATGTCTGATATTTTGGGGTTTTCCTAAAAGAGTGGTGAAAATTTCCCCGTTCCCATAAGAAGGTTCGCTATTTGGAAGTGTCCGTTAAGGGAGGTTTCACTATATTTCCTTCAGAGACGAAGGTTATTTTTTTCACTGTAATCATGGGAAATATAGCTAGTCTCAATACATAACTGTTAACAGAAATCAACAAAAATTATGTTACCAGTTCTATATATAGATGTGTTTTAAATGTTTTAATTATATGTATATATGGAATAATTCAACTGGTCTTACATTATTCCGTACATATTACATATATATATATATAAATAAAACATTTCTAAATAGTAAGCAATATATATTTTTATAATTAAGCAATACATTCTTGGGGGGCTTGGTAAGCCATTAAGGGGGCTAAGCCTCCTCAAGCCGCCCCGGATATCTGCCAATGAATAAAGTTTACTATTATTACAAAACACAAAACTTTTTTATACTTAGCCAGTGTTATATTCCACTGTTAACTGAAAACAAGAAAACAAAAAAATTTCGACGAAAAAAGTGTTAGAAAAAAATTTCAAAAAAAATAATATTTTTGTACATCAAAAGTTTTTTTACAAAAATGTTCCTCACACTATTGTCTACGAATATTTAAATTTTCATAAAGTTTCGATTAATAAAAAAGTTTTAAAGCTTAGACTTAAAAGTTTTTGTCAGATTTTGGGTAGTTTTTTCAAAATTTTGGAAAACTATCGAGAATTTCGAATATTTACGTCCTAAATATATCTTTTTGAAGAAAATTCTGATTCAAAAAGTTGCCTGTTGTGACTTTTGGACAAGTATTTTTACACGATAACGTGTATACAAAAAAAAAAAAGAAGATAATAAAGTATATAATGCACTCATGGTGCGAATAAGTGTTCGGCTTTTTTTTTTTGTTATTATTGGTACTTTTTCATAATTTTATCGAGAAATATTCCAATTTATATAATATAACAGAATTTGGCAATATTTAAGTAGCGTTTCATATAATAATGAATAATTAATCAAGTAAAGAATTTAATTGCCGTTATTTTGTAGGCACTCCTCTGACCAAGAAAGGGGAAAAGAGCGCTGTTAAATCATTCGCGGGGAAGAAAATTTTTCAAAAACTCTGTGAAAAAAAAAGAACAAGTAATTATTCAAATGTCTCGCATAAAACCGAGAACATAAAACACGCGTGTTCTTTCTGTACTTACGAAATTTCATTTATATATTATGTACATGTCATATTATAATGTCTATCGCACGAAGACAGTTTACATATATTTATCACGATAATAAGGCAAAGTTGACACGGTTTATTTTTTATATACACACTTAAAGGCTAAGATACGTGTTGGCATAGATTTTTTTTTCCTTAACTCTACACAGTACACGTGTTAATGACATTTTAGAAATGACATAATATTGTCATCACATCATTGGCGGAAGTCTGTATAGAGAATAATCTACTCATCAATCCGCGAGAAAACCAGTAAGTATACGTACAAGTGTCTATAAACGCCCCCGAGTGAAAGTCATCGCACAGACCGATGTCCCCCGCGCCCGCGTACAAAATAAATAAATACAGTTAGGCATTAAATAATTATTGATTCTGTACGCGTGCACAAAGCGTCTAAACGGTTTTATAACAGGTATATATTTGACTTGTCCGTGTACGAAAACATTGTTCTATTGTGTCTATATAATAATAATAATAATAATATACATAAAGCTGTACGCGCGCGCTCAGCCCTCTGCAGCCTGCCTTTGTGTACCTATATACTTGTATACGCTGTTTGAGTTTTCATTAAAAACAAACCGTCGTTGTATACAAATCGATCGTTTTATTTATATTATTAAGTCGTTTTATTGTTTGAACGGTATTTATTTTTGTATTTTTTTTTCCACCACGCTGCTCTTCCCGAGACCTTTGTGTGCGGTGTACTTACAGCGAGCGGACTGCGGTGAACGACAACAACGATCGAGAGAAATACACACAAAGAGAGAGAGAGAGAGTGATAAAGAGAGAGAAAGATTGATCATGTGATCACACGCGTATGACTTACGGGCAAAAGGCAAAAAGATATATTGTTCTTATCCCGATAAATTGTGGTAATGATATTGTACGATACACGAGCGGAGCGCAGTGGTGTGTCTGTATGTGTGTGTGTGTGTGTGTGTGTGTGTGTGCAGGGATCGAACGCGCGGGCCCGTAGTTACACATTTTACATGGCAAATAAGTCTTGTCTTGTGTACACACACGTACACACACATCGCAATACGTACGTACCACACTGACACGCGCGCGCGAATACACACACACACACACACAAACACACACACACACACATACATACACACCACCAGCACGGGCGGCGGCGACCAGAGCTTATCCGCCCGGCGCACGGCGCGCATTAAATTTATTACGGGTGTGGCGGACGGACGACGGGCCGACCGAGCGAGCTAGCGATTGAGCGTGCGGAGTGGCGGCGGCGGCGGCCGTAAGTACGGCAATCTAGCACCACCGCCGCCGCCGCCGCGCGCGCATTCTTCTTGCCGAGGCGACGTGCGCGACTCTCCTGGCAGCGCACACAGCAGGACACGGCGACCGCTCGGGCGGCGGCGTGGCGGCGTGGCGGCGGTTCGTTTCTGGTTTATTGCGGACAAATATTGATGTTTGGCAAAGAACATCCATTTGAAAAGTACAACGGCACAAGTACACAAAACACCACGACGACGACGGTTACCTATATAATATTCCCCTTAGCCAATGTCACTATATCGATGCGCGGCGGCGGCGGTGGTGGTACCCAAATTTACCGAATCAATGTTATTATTAAGTGTGTTTGCATCGAAAACAAACGCGTGTAAACATATATACTCTATATATTGTATATAGGTGTATTTCACGTTATTATTTTATATAATATAAACATATATGTGTGTGTGTGTGTGTGTGTGTGTGTGTGTGTATGTACAAACGTTGTGTAGCAATAACTAATAATAATATGTTACATTATTATGTGTAAATGGGTAAATAGGATTTTGTAGCGGTCCCCACTTAATGTGTATATAATATGACGCTAATATGGTATATACATATTATTATTATTATTATTATATGACTTTATAATTTATATGTATAATAATATTATGTACACGTGATCCAGTGGCGTAGGTATACATATTAATATAATATTATTATTGTTTGTTACAGAGAGTAACTTCGCGCGCGACCGTGTAAATCAACGAAATCTCATCGGACGCGCGATATTAATTATTTGAGTTTGGTAATTGGGTTTGATTCAAAATCAAATATTATTATAATATTATCGAACGCGCGCACGAGTTGGCACGCAGAGCTCGCCGTAAACATGTACCATTTGGACTCTGTCGTTATTAGCGTAAGGACATTACGCGCGCGCGGTGTCTGTTGTAGAGCAGTGGTTCCCAATAATTGGTGGTCCGTAGGTCGCTGTTAGAGGACCGCGGCTGTGTTTGTCAGGCTGAAACCTGCTATTTTTACATTTTTTTTTTTTTCAAGAAAGTGTGTGTTCATAATATTACAAAAAGGTGTGTTTATTCAAATAAATTATAAAAATAATGTATTTCTCGATTTTCATGTTTAAATAAAGTTGAAACAATACATGCACAGAAAGCAGGGACCTTCCAAGAGAACTTTCGTAAAAAAAATGGTCCCCAGTTCAATTAAGTTTTATCTAGGAGTCATTGGCAAAATGCTAATTGAGAACCACTGTTGTAGAGAAGTACGACGGTGAGTGCGCGCGTAATACGAGACGAAAACTGCGCGGAGAACTATAATATAACAGACGATTACCGTGTTGTGATGTACTTTGTCCGAGTGTACAAAATATTTTTTATACACGCGCATAATATAATAATAATAATAAATAATAATATTGTAATGCGTGTATTGTATTATAATTGTACAAAGAACTCGTGGGAGGGTGTCATTTCGACCAGTGGCGTAACAAGAATTTTTTCAAGGGGGGTGTCCACCTATAAATTTCTATTATAATTATTTAAATATAACACTATAATCAATTTTAATGGATATTTTACAAGAATTCATTAATTAGAAATTTCATGTAGCAAAATCTAACTGTCTTTTCTTCTTTTCTACGAGTTAACATTTTAGATTCTGAACGAAGTGAAGAAGCTTATGATTTTACAATGATGTTTATTTTTTTTTTCTTTTTTCTCTTTCTGGAAACACTTTTTCGTATAGAAATACTGGACCAAAAGTTTCGATCAATA
>JAIPRM010009402.1:0-14827 GCA_025469315.1 Stegophylla sp. TES_Ste_2020 | reverse complement strand
TTTTTTCTTATATTATTAACTCCTTCGTTCAGAATCGTTTTACTGAAGAAATAATTTATCGTTTCTTTAAAATTTAATACGCCCGTCAAGAGAATACCACCCGTCGTGCGAAGTACACCCATCGTGCGAAGTATGTTCGGCTTTTTGTTTACAATTGTTTTAAGTTGAAATTTGTATGAAACTGATTATTTTCAAGTAAAATAACAATTTTTCAACAAAAACTTTACAAAACTTTAAGATTCCGCACGGAATTTTATACTACAATCAAATTTTCTTTAAAGTTGATTCAATGAATAATTTTTTACCAGCGTTTAAATTTTTTCATTTTTGTTAAAATCAATTGAGTAAATTTTTAATAACAAAACTAAGCAACATTGATAACGGACATGGATTATTCTGATTTTAAATTGATAAACATATTTAATTTAAAACTAACAATTATTATTGTTCTGTATAATTAATTGAAACTCCGCTCATAATCGTTGTATTGAAAAATTATTGATAATTTCTTTCATACATAGCACACTCATCAAGAGTATCTTATCCGAGAATCGAAGAATACCCATGTTGCGAAGTTCATTCGGCTTTTCCTATTAAAAGCTTTTTACATGGTAATTATAAATTTAAACGCTTGTAAAGAATTAATTACAAAGATAATTTCTACGAATAATTTTTATGCAAATAAAAAATAAAAATTAGTTTTTAGTCAGAGAAAATCTAAGGGTTGACCTAAAAAAGCATTAATTTACGTGAAAAAATGAATTTCATAGAAATTATAACATTATATGCTCATATAAAAAAAAAATAATCATAATTTTTAGATGTTTTTTCTGAACCATTAAACATATTATATACGAGTAAGGTTTTATACGATATTCAGTTCACAATATTAGGAATTAAACATTTTATTCAAAAAAATAATTTCAAATTGCTATAGAAATTTCGAAATTGATAGAATAAAATTGAAAACTTTTTCCTGTCTATACTACAATTTTGTTTTTGGTAATGGATGAAAATTTGAAGTCTCTAGTACTATTAGTTTTTTTCTTAATTCCATGTTATCTCTGAAAGCTTTTTGAATTTATGATAAACATTATTCATTGAGCGCTTCTTGGAATCGTTTTGCGAAAAGAATAATTTATCATTGCTTTCATCAGATGCAAAATAATAATAAAATACTGGACTGTTTTCTCGTAGTTTATCTTAAAACAATATCTGAGATAGTGGCGTATTGAAAATTTGTTATTGGCACGGATATAGATAATATCTTAGAACAACGGTACTAGCAGGTGGTGGTTTTGTGTGGGATGTGTATCCTTCTCAATTTTTTTTTTTTTAATTTCTTAAATATTTTTAATATAATATATATTATTTATTGTCTTATAAATATTTAATTTAGTTTTATAAAAATAACTTTTAACTATCATTATTATTTCTGTAAAACCGAATCCAGTTTAAACGTTATAACTCTTTAATATCTAATTTGTCAATTCATTAAATATATTAATTGATTTCAATTGTAATTTGTTATGTTCAAATATTTATAATATTAATTTTAGTAATTATTATTCCATTAAGAACGATAACATTAATTTTACATATTTTCTAAACACGCACATTTTGTAAGGCGAAAGGAAAAAAAAAGTTCGTGTGGGTAGATCTATCCTTAACACTCACCTCCATAAACGTGCCACTGGTCTCATTTATTGTATGACATTATTTATTTATTCTTTTAGTAAATACTTAATATTTATAAGATAGTATTTGGATTTTACTCTCAATTTATTGCAAGAATTTATTTTAATTGACTGGCTTATAATAAAATTACTGATATCTTTCCAGATTTATTTCACGTTGAAAAAACAACTTGAATACTCTTAGTGAAATATTTAATAATAACCTAATCTACCTATATAGACAATTGTATTACAGCACTTGTTTATGGATATCAATAACAATATTAAATTACACACTATACTCCGCGTATAATAAAAAATGTTCTTAGGATTTGTTTGCTTTTCAGCTGCTTCAAAACCAGTACTCGCGACAACAAAAGAATATTTTTAAATATTTAAAAAGTACAAAATTAGTTAAAATGATTTTATTATTTTTCATAAAACCTTTTAGTAAAACAGTAATTGTATACACCTACGCCGTAAAAAGGACTTAGTGAAAAATATTCTTGTTTACAAAATATTTTAGTATGTTTAAAGTATATATATATATATATATATACAGTCTCGGTTTAAAATTACGATAATATGAATATAAAACAACAAGACTAAAATAAATAAGTTTTATCAATCGTTACACGCTAATAGCAAGTGAGTAAGTCATTCTTTAAACTTTGAGTTATCTTTTGTTCGAATGTTTGTGTGTGAATATTAAAATTTTTATAATCTAATACGGGTCAAAAATAATATATGCTCTTACCAGTCTTACCATTTGATGAAGGTTTAAATAGTTACCGAAAATCTCCAGGCGACCATTTTAAAAATATACACACCATTAAAGTCACTAAAAATGACGCACTGCATTATCCATTATTCAAATTTATTGCGCTGTCTAAATTTATAATGAATTGTTGTTGATAAATAGAGAAATTACACAGTGAAAAAGTTTGTACATTTATCTTTAAATCGCGTTCAAACGTCAGAGGTAATTTTAGCTTTTTAAATTTTTTTTTATTTTTTATTTCTATAGACCTGAAATAATAATTTAAAATTCACAGTACAACTTCTTTTTTTTCTTCTAATAAATCGGATTTAGTTACTTACAAAAATTTTAAAAATAATTATTTTAGAATAGCCTAATAATAGTGTAAAATATGTTAAATACTAATTTTAAAAAAAATTTTCCACCGTTTTATTTTTTTGCTTGTACTATAAAATTGTAAATTTACCATGTATATTTAGAACTCCTGGGCCTCCACACGAGTCCTTTCAGTAGGGCCCAGTACTTTTCTTAAAAATAAATAAATGTTTTACATTACAATTTAGCTTAAAAATTGTAATTTTTATTATTATTACACAAAGTATATATTATATATATATATATGTTAAACATTTAACAAATAAGTTTTTAGATGTTTTTTCCACTGAATGTCATAACTGACATTATGTTAAGGTGAATATCATTTGTTTCTTAAATTTAAGTGGACAAACATCTAAAAACTTATTTGTTAAATTTTAAATATATATAGTACTTTAATGTACTAATTACTTAATTATATATTTATTTAAAGAATAATAATCAAATTTTTAACTAAATGTCAAAACTTAAATTCAGTTATGACTAAAATATGACAAAATACATTTTGTAGCTCTCCCGAAAAAATTTTAGATAATGCCTTGTATAAGTGCGTGTGCGTTGATGTGTATCTCCTCCAGTTGTACCTATACAGCGTTTATACTTGAGAACAACCTAACACATCAGACACAATGGCGGCTGAGTATGCAGACAACAAAGCTATAATTTTTATCCAAGCCGATCCCTTTGTTGGGGGTTCTCAAATTCACAGAATCACCTGTTATCTCGTGGAAGATTGGTAATTCTCAAGTGACGATTCAAAGCTAACCGAGGAAAATCCTTTCACACAAATTTCACACGAAAAATCGATACATGTCCCCGAATGTTTTGCTTTGTCGCATTCCGATTCTCACACGCCGTGAATAAAAAATATATTTAGCATCATGGGTATTCTTCGCTCTTCGGATACAACACTCACGGTGGATTTGTTGCATTAAAAAAAAAAAGAAAGGATTAACCATTTCATCAATTAAATTATTTTGATCAACAGGATTCAGAGCAGCATTTAAGAGAACACACTTTACTGTCAGTTTTATAAATATGTTTTACTATATAACAAACAGAATAATCCATGTCGATTTAATTATTCGTGAAAATCAGTTTTGAGTATTTTTACTTATTTATTTAAAGATCTTAGTGTTTTAGAATTCGTGAAATTTGTAAGTTTTTACCACTCTAAATTTTACAGTTACGATAAAATAAATTAAACTGATTTCATAAAAATCTAGTTTAAGCCGTGGTTTTTCATTTATCAAATAAAAAACGTGTCTGCAAAAAAAATAAAAATAAAGACAGAAAAATAACTGTAAAACCACTTGCTCCGCAATCCTCACAAAATCTAAAATACTCACATAGGCTTCAACACTAAACTACTTATATATATATATATATATGAAAGGCTATAGAAGCTTGTTTTGACACATGAACAACCGTGAGAGGTGCGTGGTAATCAAACTTAAATAAAATCCAAACGTTTCAAAATGTCAGCCTTAGAAATTTAACCGATGCACCTCCTTACATTTCAAATCACACACTTCACACAGATCCCATTAAAGTCCGTGCACGAAGAATGCTTTGACACAAGAGTTCACAATAGTTTGTTCTCACATTCCAATTCACTTATAAAATATTTATCGTTCGTAACTACTATAATCCAATAAATCCGTCGAAATGTCTAAAGCGCACTTGGAGTTGTGGTGTTTTAGATGATTAAAGAAAAAAAAAAAAAATCTAAACGTATTTTGTATTCAAGGATATTTGTCATCGACTATTGGTTTATTCTTTAATCAAAATATTGTTATTTCATTTCAAAACACAGTTTAAGATTTCTGAGCAGAGAGAAAAATGTAGGTATTGGTTTTATACGTAATTCTGTATGTTTATTCTTAATTATTATTAACTACTATTTTTATTTATTTATTTTTTTTCATGTATGGAGACACTTTTTCGGTTTGAAATACTGGTCCAAAAGTTTATTTTTATCCAGTAGCTCATTAAATCGGAAATTGAATCTAGTTGATATTTTCACAGTATTTTTTCCAAGCTATTTTGGGAAAAATACCGAAAAATTAACAAAAAACGATAAAATATACTATAATATGAATTTTCAAAAAGCTGATCGTATCTTTTTAAAAAATCTTCAAAAATAATAGAGCTATAAACTTGAAACTTTTACCAACTACTAAAATTATAGTCATGTAGATACTTCATAGAAATTTCGAAAAAATTTGGATTAATTTTGAGCTAAGCATACAACATTTGAAAAATATTGAAAATTTATCGTTTTTTGTAAGTTTTTATTTCATAAAATTTTGAATTTTTGGTATTATTAAAACTTGAAAATTTAACATGACCTCATTCATACATATGTTTAATTAATCTGAAAACCTTGAAAATCATAAGTCAACTCTTTTTTTAAAACTTTAAAGTTTACATTTTTGTACACAATTAGTAATTTCTTCGTAAAATAGTGATTTTTTTTCACTCAAAACCTCATAAAATACTTGATTCTAAATCCTGTAAAAATTTTCTTTCACCAAAATATTCCTCGTGTGTTTTTGTATACGGGATACAATTTTCATAAAGGTTGGCTCTATGAATAATTTTTTACAAACGTTTAAAAATAAATATTGATGAATTAAATTAAAAAATACATATAATAAAGAAATCCATGATGCGAAGTATGTTTGGATTTTTTAATTATTGTTTTCATTCATACTGAATGTTATTATTATCATGTAAATATCTTTGTAGAAGTAAAATACATAAAAGAAAAGCTGAATTTAGTAATATTATAAAATATTTAACCAAGCATATCATATTATTTTTAAAAGAATCATAAGCTTTACAATGTTTTAAAAACAATATATTGAACTGATAATCAATTTTGGAAACAGCAATCGAAAATTTTTAGATGACAAGTATTTCAATTTTAGGCGTGAACGGGTAATTGCCTATTTATTTATTTTAAAAATAAACATCAAGTTAAGAGTGCTCAACTCTTCGTTGTACGCAAATGAATATGTCAAAGTTTTAAAACATTTAGACAAGTATTTTTTTTTTCAACACCAAAGGTTTTTTTATAATTTTTAATTTCTTTAACTTCTTGACTTTTCTAGTAGTAACTTAGAAGTTCATTAAATAACCACATTTTATAAATGATGTTAATACGATTGGTATAATTGTTTAATTACATTCAAATTATCCAGGCACTTATTATACTCGTATTTGTATTTTTATATTTATGTACATATAAATTGTAATATATTTACTTACATAATATATAAAATGTTCATTCGTGAGTACATAATTATTTTTTTAAACGAGTACACATACAATTTTCAAAAAAAAAATATGACTTTACGTATGAATAAGTTCTTCAAATGTGTGTTTATTTTAAACATAATGAGGTGCATCGTATATATGCGATTTTATTTAAAAACAAATGTATTTCAGGTATATTGTATAATATTATAAGTATTTCAATACGTTTATTGTTGAATATGATTTGAGAAATATCATTAACGAAAAATTCAAAATATATTGACATATATATATATATCAGTTTACTTTTAAAAACATTACATTTGAATACCGTAAACTCACTTGTAATTACAAAGTATTTTGTTCTCAGTTCCCAAGTTCATTATATTATACTATTATAGCATTAACAAACATGTGATGTATTCATTTAATTATTATTATAATTGTGTATATCATATATTATATTATAAATAATAATATAGCGTCGTGATGAATATCGTTTATCATACATACGTGTATTAATATGAAAAAATACTCACGATATTTATGTTAATACCAACATAGATTCAGTTCTTTTAACGTACTTACACGAGTGCTACAAGAAATGTCCTTATAAAACAATTGATTACCTTGACAGTTAAATAATTCAAGAAGTCGATTATTTTTTTATGGTTCTAATATTAATAATTAAAACTTTTTACCTAATATAAGAATTAAAATATATTTGGAACGTGGTTTTGAATTTGAATAAATTAAATTGATTACTTACTGATACATAGGTGAAATTATTCGTAATTTCTTTTAGCGCTAGTCGTATGACATTGTAATATTTCAATCACAAGAATTTTTTACGCTCATAACTTTCCATTCGTTTAATTGTTTTTTTTTTTTTTTTTTTTTGACTATTTTATCCTTCTTTGTCGTCTAAAAACAAAATAATATTATTATGTTTAACATGTACTATTTATACTCTTACTTTCGTACACAAACACAAGCACAGGCACACACACACACACACAAAACATACTTTTGTATATAGTAATGCATACATAGTACAATGTTTTATAGAAACAATTATTTTCATTTTAAGAACTATATATAAATATATATATATATTATATATATAAGTACTTATAATACCTGTTCTGTCTTCATTGTGTTTGATAAATTTACCATTAAATTAAATCGAAACCCGGAACTTTTATGCGGAACCCGTGGATAATAGAGGAATGAATGATTAATTCGAATATATATTTAATGGTGAATTTCAAGTAATGGTGATATATAGATTAGATCTGACGAAAGCAGACATTTTGTGTAATTGGAAATCTTTGAAAATCATTATCCACGAAATTAACGAAGAATCGGATTGCTTAAAATTCTCAGAATGTTTGTATTAAGGATTGCTTAAGTATTGTTATAGATACGTATATCTATTATGAAATGTTGGTACAGCAGTGTTATTTAATCTAAATCTGAAATAATAGCATTGTCTCTGTAGAGTATTACTTAAATACTAATATTTTGTGACTTTTAACAATAAAAGACAGTAGTGATACTGTTAATTTATGTATTTAAAATGATATTGTATTAAAATGATGTATTTGAATATTTTCTTTGTTAAGACGCACATAGGATATAAATGTATACATTATATTATATTATAATTTATGTAAATTCTTAGCTACACTTATATTTTTATTTCTTTTTATCATATTGTGATATTGAGGTTTTAATTATTTAAAGGGTTCACAATATACATTTATATATATATTTATATATTATGTTTAATGAAGTTTCTATACAAATAAAAACAGTAACAATATTGTATTAAGAACTCGATTTTACACGTTAGCAGCGTTAATAAAAGACGGTTCTTAGTTGTTATCATCCCGAAACAGTTCTTCAATTGTCTTTTTTTATCAAAAATTTTCAGAATGAATAATTAGGGTATACCAATTTGCATTTTAATGCAATCTGTAGTTTTAATCATAGAAATTATTTTTCTTTTTCAAGTGCCTTAATGATATTTACACAAATATCACTATAAAGTATACATTATTTTAAGTGCCCAATTATTAACAAGAATTTAATTATTCAATATAAATATACGTAATGTGTGTGTGTGTGTGTGTATATGTATATATAGAAATTATATTTGTATTCGACAGAGTTCCCATCGGAGGGACTTCGTCGAATCTGTTGAATTTGAGGAGGACGGCATCCGTTAATTCGTTCAGATGGAAACCGATCTCTATTCCCTCCCTCTACACAAACCACCAATTCGCCATATTCGCTTGTACATTATAATATAGATACTCGATTCCAATAGTATCGTCATGCATTTCTAAGAATGGTGTGTGTTAATATTACAACACCCGTTACATATAAATATTTTGCCAACTCACTCAATTTTTATTGTTTTTAATGTAGAATATAAAGTTTATACTATATAACATAATATATATTAAGCATATTCGAATATAAATATTATATTTTGTAATATTGTATAAATTCTTAGCTACAATAATATATTGATATAAACCCTTTTTTTTTTTATCCTTTGACACATTGGTCCAAATTTAAAGGGATTGAAATGTAATGCCTGTTTATATTATACAGAGTGTACCTATCATATTTCACGAACATAATATGGCAATGTTACATATTATAAATTGTCTTTGAAAAATTGTCATGACATCTGTGTATGTATATAATATATGATATACATAATATATTTATATTTATGTGAACATAATATATTAACTGAGTAGGTACTTTAAAGCAGAAATTAAAAATCTAGTAGTTTTAAGAGTGATTAATATTGAAGTCCTAGGTACGCAAAAATACAACTAAAAGTTATAATTGAAGATGACATCAAATAATATTTGTTTAGTTCATTTGGGCGGACAGTTTGAACAATAATGTTTTTATGCCTTACAAAAACCCTGCTAAACTTTAAAAAAATACACGTTTTAATTGGTTAACACAATCGATACTGACGATATGTTTATGCACCTAAGTATACACATAATATGTCAGCACGTCTCGTACGGAGAATTAGTTCGGAAATACTTGGGGCGTCTGGTTATGTCTATACGGCTACGCCTACGCATACAATAATTATAACCTAAGCTATTGATTATTGATTTTTGTATTATTTAACATATTTTATTTTATTGCTACACGTAATCGTTGTTCGTAATAATGATATAATAATATACTAGATATAATATTGTTTTGAATAGTTTTCGTTAAATCATAAATCGTCGAAGAACATTCAATAAAAATCTCTCTATGTTGTTTTTAATGTAATGTTTATGTATTTATAAGAACTATAATAATATGTACTTCAACAAGTACTTTGACTTTTTTTGTCACGAAAAATTTGAATTCTATTAAAGCAGCATCATACGTAGCGATGTTTCTTGATATAAAAATTCAATTTATAAATACACAGAATAATAATAATTATAATACCTGTGATACTATGTAAAATATATACATTTAGTTAAAACCGAGTTCAAAGAGCTTTGAGAATATAAAATAAAATTAAGTTTTATGTAAACAAAAAACATTTATAGCGTAAAAAAAAAAAAAATGTTCGTTATGGGTATCAAGGAACATTAGTTTTAAGCACTGCCGAGATAAAACAAGAAATAATTTCACTATCACGGAGATCAGTTATTCAATAAACTAAAGAATTTACATTTTTAAAGAGATAATATTGAACACGCATACCAACGTAAAATATACATAAATCTTACCCAGCTTATATACCTAATATTGCGCATGTCGAAATCAGTTGCTGGGACTGACAACCTATTTAAAATATTTCGGTCGTGTAAAAATGCTATAATATAACATAAATATGGGAAAAATAAAATAATATGTAACCATTTATGAAAATGGTTACCGCAAAATTAGATCTGGGTTACGCCCTCGTGTCGTAGGCCGGGCAGTTCTTTCAAAACAAATTTTTTGAAATGCGTAATCAATTCTTATTATTATTATTATTATTATACACTAACATTTGAAGCGTCGATAAGGAGAAAGAAAGTATTATTATAATATTATTATACGATAGGAGAAGGTCTAGCGAGTTTTCAACTGCAGCAGCAGCTGATGCCGGATTGCGTGTGGTATTCATTACGGCAAAAGATAAGAAAAACAATTCAGACCGTTTTATCATTCGAAAATACATTCCAGATTCCTCTATGACCCTACAGATGATTTCCACCCGCCTTCTGTACCACGTTCTACTCGTCGGTGTTCGACAATCATGGAAGAGTAAAAAAAAAAAAAAAAAAAGACACTTTTATCGCTTTTAATATTTAAGACTTCCGACGATAAAATATGGCCGTTCACCCGTGAACTACTATTCATAATATTATTATGTCATTAGTACACCTGTGAGTGATGACAGTATTCATAATAATACAACAATTTTTAAAATAAAATCATTTTATTTATGTCGTGTGTCATCATTATCATTGCTCAATGGCCAAGTCTTAAGTTTTTTTTCAAACTCGCGTCTATTGGCCTTTAAACCACTGACGAGCAAACAAAAATTAAGATGCCTTGTACGATAATTTATTTATTTAATAAAAAGACTCTGAGTGAACACGGTGAAGTTTCATTGCCATAAACATAAAACAGGGCTATTCCATATGGCATATTAAGTTTTTGTTTTTCTTTTATGGAATGATAAGCAGAAAAAAAAATCCATTCCCTTTCGTATGGTACCTTACATAAGAAATCCGAACAATTTTTACTGGATTTAAAATTAAATTGAAAATTTTGATTGAAAATAAATTCGTTATTTTGAGTGTAAATCATAATTTTTATCAAAATTCAAACTTTAAACGTGCATAAAAAATAACTTACTGTGCCGATCCTTATGAAACTCAGAGCTTAGGTGAAGACATAACGTGTGAAAAACCTTTTACTAAACATATTTTAACCAATTTAAAATTTTTGATTTTATTAGAAAAAAACTTTCAAAACACTAAATGTTTTCAAACGTTTTTAATTTCTATGCATTTCCTCGGAGCTGGTTTATAAGAAAATATGAATTAATTATAATTAACCAGTACTGTCAACTATAATAGGAGACTGTGTACGAAATAATATGTATATTATATGTGTTCGTAGTGGCGTTCACATAAATAAAATAAAAATATACTCTATAAGTACGCAGTTTATTTAAATTAAGTTCACATATTCAATTCAATATACACTAGACTTTTAGACATTATGCGAACACGCGAACATGTATTTGTTTCGTTTATTTAGTTTTTGAAAATTACGCCCCTTAAGTATTGCACCCACGCTTTGCCATAATATAGACTTGCAGATGATGGCGACATTTGCCCGGGAGTAGGTAGCAAAATGTTTTTACAGATAACAATAATACGTGTTTGCGATAAGAATTTTATTGATTTTGACGTTATTAGGGGCGACGCAAGTGAAATACGTGTTGAACATTGCGTTTCCGTAGAATACTTGGAATATTTTTGGAAAAGTCATCATACTAAGCGTGTTGAGCTACTTTATATTTCACATACATAAGACAGCAACCGTTCTCGTGCACACATATAATATTGTGTTCTATATAATATTATGATGATAAATATAATTTCGATCGCAAATCGTCTTAGTCGTATTTGTTTGTCGATAAAGTTTTCATTCAATATTTGATCACGTGCACACTCTAAATCAACCTCCCACATTATTGTCATACACGTATACACATTTATAATGTATATATACACACATATTTGTTCAGGGCCAGATTTATGGACTAATGAGGGTTTGAAGGCCCACGTTTAAATAATCATTTTTAGTTCAGAATAGCTGGTTTTTATTTCATTACTATTATTTAAATTAAATACTGGTTACGAATATCTTGTATTTTAAATAGGTAATAAGTTTTATTTATCTCATTTCGGTATCTCGTTATATGTACATATAAAATATAGTGAACTTCTTTTTACAATTTAATTTTAGATTCTGAGTGCAGCTTCGTACAGAATCTAAAATATTATTTAAGTTATTGTATTCTATAAAAACTTGTGTTTTCGCAATATAATATTATATTCTAGAGTAGAGTAGAGAAACTATAGTGTTTTTATAGTAATGTTTATTTTATTTATTTTTTTCGCGAACAATTAAAGATGAATAATTAAACATAGATAAATATTTCATTTATTTTGTCTCGTAAAGACAAACAAAATTATAATCTTTTTATACTATTACTTACCTTAATAATTAGTTACAATAATTCTTTTATTTTTTGAGAATCAGATATGTTTTACAATTTTCGAGAAACCCCGAAATTTCGAGGACCTGGCGACCCGTAAAATTTAGCCCTGTATAACATATGAGTACAGTGGCAGCCATCGTGCGAGGGGTGTCACACTGTATTACTATGTTCGACGGTTTTAACGAACTGTTTCACAAAAATCATAAAGCGAGTTCACAAGCTTTCGATGGAAACTATATGATATATATGCGTAAAATTATTGAATTATCACATCAAGTACCCAGGCCCCTTGTTTTTCATTAATGCGATTTTGTTTACAGAGCCGTGAATAATCGTCACTGTTTATTATTTTAAATTCATTTTCATACCTATTATATCAATACAACTAAAAACGTCGTACGTCCTCGTATTAAAATTTTATTTTTTTACCCATAACCTGAAAACCTTAACCGTAGAATAACGTCAATATAAAACGTTCGTTGTTATTGCTATTATTATTATTATTATTATTATTGTAAATGCAATAACGCACGTAGATACTAATAATTTATCCATTTATGATTACGTCGTGTATTATTATTATAATGGGTGCACACGCTGTTTTATGCTATGGAATATAAATTATAATATTATGTAGTTATACACGTATGTCACCGTTATAATTAATTTTAACGAGATCGTCATGCTACGTGTTTGATGATCACGTATTGATTAAAGTCACCGGATGATAAGTTTCGCCTCAGAGTATGAATTCTCGCTCGATGTATCAAGCGCTGCTGCTGATCGGATAATTGCCACTGTGAATAACGTCGTTATTTGGCCATATTTTCATTTCACATCACTTTCTCTTTAGATAATAATAATAATTATTCTATTAAAACCTAACCGTCTCGTCGACTGTTGATTAATATTTATTCAGACTTACGCACACGCAAAATACGTTGAAGCGTTTATAAAAAAAAAAAAAAAAATGTTATGACGGAATTTACTTAATGGAACCTACCGGTGCAGGTAATAATTCATCGGCTAAAGCTTCGTGACGTTATTTAAAAACTTTTAAGCATTGAAACTTTCAATTTTAAATTGTATTCAAATGCTATAGATATGAATGCTTTTGATTTTTCAATTAAAAAAGTAAATTAAAAATGTCTATATTATTAGAATCCTCAGAAACTGGACAAATATAAAAATATAAGAGTTGACCGTGATTATATTATTAAGGATTGTAATCGTGGTACCGTGAGATAATGAAATCATTGAGTCATGGTAACGCAATACTAAATAAATGTTAACATAAAATTTGTATAACCTCTGCTCAGGATCGTTCTATTGAAGAAATTATTTATCGTTTTTTTTTTTAATATTCAATACACCCATCAAGAATATCCCACCCGTAAAGCGAAATATATCCATGGTGCGAAATATGTCCGGCCTTTTTTTATTTTATTATTGTTGGATAAAATAAAGTGAAGTATAGATAATTAAATGAAAGTTTAGACAAAAAAAACCGAAAATACTTCGCACCATGGGTATTCTTACCAGAGGAGCGAAGAATACCCATAACGCAAAGTATGTCCAGCTTATTTTTAGTTTTATATATTAAATAGATGTATAATTAGTATTCTCTACCATAAACTGAATGTTGGTAAACAGGCAATACATCTTACAATTGCTAAAAAATGTATAAGTGATAGAAAATGTATGTATTTAATACTAATTGGCAAATTGAATTTTATGTATATGCTACACATAATTTTTATTAACTTTAACTCTGTTGTTAATAGTTTAATAGTTCAATAGTTTTATTGAAAAAATGATTTCTCAATGTCAAAGCAACTGATAAAATTGAAATCGATCACAAGATACTACTTGAAACATATTTTTATATATTTTGAAACTTCAATTAAAAAAAAAAAAAAAAAAATTAAAATATGTAACTATGCAGTGTTAGTTACAGGATAACAGTGATTTTAAATCCAAAATATTAAATAGATTGAGAAATTATCGTTCCACAGTTGAATGAAATTAAAAATGTTCTAATAGCTATGTAACTTTGTATTTTTTTGTTTTGTTTAGGACTTAAATAATCGACTAAAAAATATTTGAAAAATTGAATTCAAATTCAAATCCAGTGTCAACAATATTAGGGTTGTCGTATAAAAAATCACAAGTCGTTCTAAGCTGTACGCGTACGCAATGATTGTAATTAATAAAAAAAATTATATTATATTGTTGACAAGTATATTATATTTTAGTTCTTTTTAATTTCCCTGTAATTCTATAATTTCACATCGATGCCATCCAACTGAAATATTTTTTTAATATTAAATTGCCTTAAAATGCAAAAACACTTTATTATAAAAAAAAAAAAGCCGGACATACTTCGCACGATGGGTGTACTTCGCACGACGGGTGGTATTCTCTTGTCGGGCGTATTAAATTTTAAAGAAACGATAAATCATTTCTTCAGTAAAACGATTCTGAACGAAG
>JAIPRM010009401.1:0-14827 GCA_025469315.1 Stegophylla sp. TES_Ste_2020 | reverse complement strand
TTAATAATATAAAAAAAAAAAATTCGAAAAATGTCCGAAATTTTTTTTCACATTTTCAAAATTTTCTTGTGCCAAAATCTTTTTTATAGGATTTTCTATCTTTGTTTAAATTTTCATAAAATTCGGATCAAAAAATGATGGTTTCCGAGTCGTTTTTGTCAAATTTTGGGTAGTTTTTTCCAAAAAAAAAATTGAAGAATTGAGAAATTCAAAAAATTACCTCTCTAAAGTACAACCTAGAGGCAAATCCGGTTTTAAAAAGTTATTGATCGAAACTTTTGGACAAGTATTTCTATTCGAAAAGTTGTACCAGAAAAAAAATAAAAAAATAAACATCATTGTAAAAACACTAGCTTCTTCACTTCGCTCAGAATGTAAAAATAATATTAAATTAATAAGTAAAATATCGATTTTTATATTACCGGAAATTTTGAAGCTTAGATTGTCAGATTAAATTAAATTTATGAAATCCGGAACACAGAATCAGTGTCATAATTATTTATTTAATGATTATAGGTTCTTTAAATTATTTATTTTTTGTTTTCGTCACATTGGTACACAATATGAGTAAACTCTAAAATCATAGATTACATGCACACTATTGATCGATTTTCGGAATTTTCGGAGTTTGCGAGAGGTGCGGAGAACACCCAAAAGCGTGAAGTACACTCATTTGTTTTTTGTGGAAATAATTAATTAACTCAATTTATATTAGGTAGTAAAAAGTACGGTTTTTGGAACCTATGGAAGGATTTTTAAATTATCTCTAATTATTTAATAGAATATCAAAATGCTCTATACTTTTCATATCACACGTCTATAATTATTATTAAAAACAACTTTTAACGAGTAGAAAGGCAGTTACAAAATCAAAACATAGTAGCCAGTAGTTACAACGCCGGGCTCCATAAGTGTCCGAATATTTAATATCCATACACAATAAACGTGTGTTCCATTGATAGTTAAAATAATATTATAATTTAGTTTGAAACATTGAACGTTCATAACTACACGAATACTCGATAGAAATATTAATAATTTGTCTTTTTCGTTGCACGTAAAAAATAAGTCTACAATTATTGTATTTGTGTTGTCACAAGTACATTTTTAAAAGACATTAAGTAGAGCTTTATTTTATTTCCGGTAACTATACCAACAAAATTAAAAATTAAAATAAATACGGTTATTTAGTGAAGTAATAATGACAAGTTTTATTGTTGACGAGGACACACGTGATAATACACCCCATATTAATAATATAATTGCATATTCAAATTACTTTTAAAACCATTACCAAATAGCGGAGGTGAATTTAGCTAACCAAACTTAATCTAAGTATATATTATAAACTGTTCCGGACTTTAATTGCCGAAAAAAAAAAAACAGTAAAACGCAAAATTGTTTATTTATTAAAAGGTACTTTGGTGCTGCGTAAATCAAATATTTCAAAATGCTATTGAATTCTAAATTTTAAACAGGAATTGTTTTATTAAAATATTAAATTACAAAAATTATTACAAATCAGTAATCCACACAATATTTGACGTTAACGGTAGTTTTATGATATTTTAAATATGACTAAAAGCAATGATAAAAACATTTGGATTGCATATATTTCATTCGGAGAACAAAAATTGGAAAACATTTGGAAAACGGAAATTCAATGGATAGCTTTTTGTTTTTATATTAAACAAAATTACAAATAAGAAATGAAACGCCAAAGACAGACGAATAAAAGTAGTTTACGGAAACACAACACAGCAGTGTTAAATCTACACCAATATCTCTTGGCCCATAATAGGCAAGGGACAAATCGTCAAATAATTGCAGTATGGAGCAGTCGTGAAAACCCGACCGTAGCTAACGCATTAATTATTATATTACAGAATTCAATTACATTATCGAATATAATCGATAATATCAAATCTAATGTACCTAATAATAATATTCATATTCATACGAAAACAGAATAAAACATGATAAGCAGATAATTATATAAAAAATTAATTAATTCTTATAACTATAACACAAAAACTAACGAAGTTTTAATAATTCACGAATAATTTTATTTTACTGTGAAAAAATAAAAATAAAGCACAACATAGGTAATTATAATTATTGACAATAAAAGCGAATAACATATTAACAATTATTGAAATCTTAGACTATGACACAACGATATTTTAATATTCGATTTACACACTCATTCTCACTAAAATCAACTACAACTTTACTTGATAATTTTTTGATGATATATATATATTAGTTATGATACTTGTATTGTTTGAATATAGTTCACAAACATTTTTTATCTGGCTCTTTACATCATCGTTGTTTAAATTGTTAAAAATTGTTTTACACGTATGATCGGGAGGGCTTCTTGAGCTAGTAAGGGATGTAAATGGAATTTTTATAAATTTTCCCATTCTCTTGTCTATTATTATTACTTAACCATTTAAAATTTGCCTCTGAATAGATTTAGTTAGAATCGATGTTACGTATAATTTATAAACAGATAATATTATATTAATAAATTTAAAATAATTCTATTGGAGGGTATGATAATGGGAGGGAGAACGCTACCTTTATAATATATTTCTGCGCAGTATGAATTGCCGCTATTTCTGTTCTATTTGCGCCACCCCAACAAGATGCACCGTATAATTGATTGACACAGAGCCATGTACGAGTACACATTAGTTATCGTAAGTTTATCTAAGAAGCGAATTTTATAAAATAAAACTGCTAATCTCCTCATTTTATTTTTAATATTATGTACGAGACGTGTTCAGACCAATTAAGGTTGTCATCCATTATCACCCCCAAAAATATTTAAAATAATTATCCATTTTCATTGGTTTACATTCACAACTGGTTGACTCTACACTACAACTATGGACTATATAAATTTATAATCAATGGGAATACGTGAGGTATTTGTGACTATTGGCATACGTCATGCAGTACTCTGACATTTGGTTTTTGACTATCTTTTCCAGGATTTTCGCCAACAACCCAAGCAATTATTGTCAAAAAATAAAAATAAATAACAACCCAAAAGTTACTGCTGTCGGTTCCATGTTGTTTTATAAAATGTCGTTAACCACGCATAAAGAAATATTAATAAACTTCGAAAACATTTCTGCTTCCGCATTGATTCGTTCGTTCATTCGGTACAATGTGTATATATTCGTCTTATAATATATTTTATTATTGGCTTACCGTCCCGGAACGTTACAAACGATGCGTCGATTGCACACATGAAGTCGATTCGAATCGAATCCGATCGGTGAAATATACCAAACTCACAGAGAACGACCGTCGGGAATGGGATCGGAGCATGTACTTAAAATAATAATATTATGTTCGTAAGCCCGATGATAATGGGAAGAAACTAACGGACCGTGAAGTTCCCGATCCGGTTCTTGTACACACAGAATATAATATCATAATGCGGTGGCGGCATATCGGAACTGTATCCGTCGGAGAAAATGTTATTTTACATTTGACGGTAAAACATTGCAAACGGTTTCCTCGATGATTTACGCGGTACATCCGAAACGTGGCAATGTGGTCCGTGCTCTCGGCGATGTCACGTCCGGTGAAGACGATATTGTTCCGAACACGGTTAGTATGTTGAACGTTAAAAGATAAATTCGCCTTCTAAATTAAATACTTTATTATATTTCATCTTATTCAGAGACGAATTAAAAAAAGGTTAAATTTGATCTCGAATAAATAATTATATCATCTGTACAAAATTATCTAGATAAATCTGATAAAATACATTTCTTCTTTTTTTTTTTTTTCATTATAACAATAATAATAATAATTTGCTGGGCCGTATTCAGAGCGGGCAAGAGGGCATTGGCCAGGGTCGTAATTCTAAGAGGCACAAATTTCAATACTACTCATATAATATTTTTCACATAATATTTGAAAAATGCACATTTATTTTTATTTAAATTGTTGTAGTTATTTTGTAAAATAATACACACTATATACGATTCACCAAACTTAACTACATTTAAAATAACTTGAGATTATAAAAACGAAAACGTAATTTTACATGATTGCAAGTAACAAACAGTTATTAAAATGTATTAGTTATTACCTGGTATACTATATATTTATACACGTTTTATATATCTCAAATGGTTTTTTGTAAAAAAAAATGGAAATTTCTTATTTTGAGTAGTGAGGAGGGGAGGCACAAATGCAGTGATTCGCCAGGGGCGTCACTGGACCTCAATACGGCCCTGATAATTAGTAAAATTAGTATGTCGAATTGACAATGTTTTACTTAAGTATGTCTCCGATACACATTTTAGAAATTTAAATGGATTTTTCCCAACAGTCTAGAAATAAACATGATAAACATGTTTAGTGTATAAATTTTCAAGCAAAATTCTTCTAATCAAATATTTTTTTGTTCTATGCAACGCTGCTAGTATTTGAATTTATAAACTATAAATAATATTATTCCCTATATTATGCTATTGAAAAAGGACCAATGTAAACATTGGCCCTTCAAATTTTTTTCATGTATTCTTCCAAAAGGGCTGAAGTAAGATTAACCGTTTTAGAATTAGCTCTACATTATTATGTCTGTAACATAAGCCTTTGTATCTCAGCAACCATTGGTACTTTTGTTACGCCCTTTTAGCACAAAAAAAAAAAAAAAAAACGTATTAAATTTTATATATTGGCCTTTTTATTTCAATTTGACCAAAATGTGACATTGGCCCTTTTAGACCCAAGCCACAGATTTATTCAATTATTGTTGTATTATAAGCAAAATGTCCATAAAAATATTAGACATTGATTGCAGTAAAATAAGCAATTAGTGTCTTGAATTAATTAATAATCGTAAAGTTTATATAGATATAATCGTATATATACATATATTTTTTTCATGCGATCGTTGAATAATTCTTGAAAACAGCAATTATCGTTAAGCAGAAAGTAATCTCAAGGATGGACAGCAAACCAAGGTAAATACTCGTACATTTCTTATTAGCAACCAGTAAATAAAAAGTGTTTTTAATTTACGTCAGAAAAAAATTTTAAAAAATACAACTCAAATATTAGCTGTGGAACAAATATACATTTAAGTAAATTAATCAAGTACTTTTACACGGTACTTCAAACAGAAAAAAAAAATCCCAGTTATTACTCGAAATTAGCATCAGTGTAATGATTTTTAAAACACGTTTAAATCAAAAAAATTATGGTTTCCAAGTCTTTTTTGTTAATTTTTGGGTAGTTTTTTCCAAAAAAAAAAATTGAAGAATTGAGAAATTCAAAAAATGACATAAATCATATAATCAAATATCCCAAAACATTAGTGCGAAAGGAAAGATATTTAAAAATCAAAACTTTTTTGAAATTTTCACCAAACAAATGCGTGAAAAACTTAAATTCGGTTTTCAACAATTCCTAGCACCAATGGTGTAACTAAAAATGTTAGAAGGGGTGGGCCGTGACCCCAGAGTAAATTAAAAAAAAATTCATAAACACTTTTTCGTATGAAAATGCTTGTTCATAAATTTCATAGAGTAATTGATCGGAAACCACAATCAGATAGTACTTTAGAAGATAATTTTTAAAACTGATTTGATATTTTTCGTCACAAAACGAAGAAAACCGGACGAAAAATTTTGTAAAACTGCAAAATATACCAGCCTTCCCCACTACTACTCCCCTATACAACACTGCCCAGCACAAAATTATTTTTATGATTATTTTTTAAATGTTTTCTTTTTTTTTTTTTTTCTTACATAATTGAATAATTTCATTCTTTTTACTAATAGTTGATTATTATAATAAAACATTAATTTCTTAAATTTTGCATACTTAAAATTTTCAGTAGCTGTTTTAATATAATTTAAGGTGAGCCATTCCCTCAAATATAACTACATAATATATGGTAGTTATATATACACATATATATGGCTTCCAGTGCTCTATGTTGATAAGGTACCTTATACAGGTCAATAGATGGTGGCTATTAATATTATTACTTTTTGAAAAATTCAACTAGTTTTTCACCGAGATGTATAATGTAGTATACAAACAAATAAAGTAAAAAATAATTGAGTATCTACTACAGATGTGAATGTCGTATTATGAAATATGATAAACATTAAATAATCTTCTGCCATAAATCATAAGAACGTTTCATGAGTTTTAATAAACATTTTAAAACTTTATTATTTAAACCCATATTTAAGAATAAGCAATTACCATAATTTTTTCCATTCTATTCTACATACGATCATTTTTACATTCCGTAGTTCAAATATTAAATTCAGTCGGAACCCACGCATAGTGGAAAGTCGCAGTATTGTCTTACTTCTCGCATTTTTAGAATAATACAACAATTTATAGAGCCATTACGTCATATCATCTCGTATTGTGTTCCCCGAGGAACACGCGTATTATTAATGAACGATAATGCACGAACTTGTTTTATTAAACGTCTCAAATAATGATTAAACTACGTTGATTATTATTTAAAGACAAAGAATTTATGACGGTTTACAGTAGTCGAGTTTTAAATCGAAGGAAAATTAATAAAAAAAAAAAGCCGGACATACTTATCGCTCGTCGGGGTGTTCTTCGCACGACGGGTGGAATTCTCTTGAGGGGTGTATTGAATTTTAAAGAAACGATAGATCATTTCTTCAAAAAAACGATTCTGAACGAGGGAAGTTAATAATATAAAAAATAAATGAGAAAAAAAAAATGTTAGAAAAATGTCCAAAATTTTTTTTCACATTTTCAAAATCTTTCTTATATGATTTTCTATCTATGTTTAAATTTTCATATAATTCGGATCAAAAAATTGATGGTTTCCGAGTCGTTTTTGTCAAATTTTGGGTAGTTTTTTCCAAAAAAAAAAAAATTGAAGAGAAATTGACCTCTCTAAAGTACAATCTAGAGGAAAATCAGGTTTCAAAAAGTTAATGTTCGAAACTTTTGTACAAGTATTTCCATACGAATAGTTGTACACAGAAAAATAAATAAATAAACATCATTGTTAAAACACTAGCTTCTTCACTTCGTTCAGAATCTAAAACGTAAATGTAAAATTCATCTTTGTCATTCGATGAAAATTCTTCTAACAATTTTCAGCTAATACAATTTAATAATTTTAATGTCTTAAATTCAATAATAACTATTCAATTTCGTACACAATTATTATTATATGTCAAATCTCTGATTTTATCGATCTATTGTGTTTGCATTATATAAATTTAGCGCGTGCAACACCTTTATTGCATAAACACACACAACAGAAAATATGAATTATGTACTTTATAAAATTTAAATAATTGAATTTTAAAATATTCCGAGCCCTCGACAATTATATTGAAGTTATTTATTAGAAGCCGTGGTTATACTTCGCGCCATGGGTATTTTTCGCTTCTCGGGTGAGATTTGGTGGGTATGTAAAAAAAATTAAAAATTATTTCTTCATCAAAACTATTTTGAGTGAGGAATTTCAGTTTATAAAAGATGATTTTAGCGAAAATAAAGGAACTTTGTTTGAGAAAAAAGTGTTAGAAAAAATGTTCAAGCTAAGTCCTCAAAAACCACTCATAGCCCCGCTAGATTTTTTGAAAATTGCTCAAGGTCAATGTACTTTGCGGGGGCTAAATCAATAAATAAACATTTTAGCCCCCCCCCAAATATTTTGTCCTAATTACGCTAAGGAATGTAGTATTGGATGAATAGATAAATATTGTACACTAGCTCAGACGTACGTCGTCTTGACGCCCGAACGTTGATTTTCATTCGTACTATAAACACACTTCGTACTTACACGTCTTGTGTACGTTTAATATGAGATAATAATATAATGTTAATATATTATAATGTTGTATACAACTCCGTGCTGCAGTGTTTACATTTCAACCCGACGGATTATCGACGTGAACGATTTAAGAACAAAGTCGAAAATACTGTACGACGCGACGGTCGTTCCGTTCACGTCCGTAAATAATACGAGTAATAATAATAATTATAACTTGTTATGATTATCGACCGAAATAAACGCTCTCCGGTCCTGTCTACGAATCTCTCGGTCAGACCGTTGAACTGACGCGATTTCATTGCTGCGGTCCATACCCAAAAACAGCCGAGTCGGATTTTTAGCCAAAAGATATTTACCTAACCCCAAAGAGGGTAAACGACTACAGAAAAATGTTGTGCAAACTTAAATCTAGTAATATAAGTACATATTATGTAAAAAGAAGAAAAATTACATAGTTACAAGTACAATAGATAGGTAAATTAAGAATTAATCATAACGAAATTTTTTTAATATAGCTAGAGAGTCGAAACAAAAATCAAAATTAGGTAAATCATTACAGCGTTTCAAAAGTCAATACAATTAAGTCACTAGAGTATTGAAGAACTTCATGTTAGGGAGCATTGTTTCTAGAATTAAAGGCAGGAACTGTAAAATTAATTTTTTGCAAATACTCGGGACTAATTAATAGCCCAGAAATTATTTTATAAATGAAAGCGACATCATTGTATAAACGTCTAGAAGTTAATGGTTTTAGACTAAGTTCTAAAGCAATAATATACAATATTCCAAATATATATATAGCTTCACTTCTGTACTCCCCCGATTAGACGACATCTCGATCGTCCGATGAACATTTTAGTTTCATTTGGTTTTTTGAAAATCTCTTCCACCGGTTGATCACAATAATTTAATTTAGTGGTGAACGCAGGGCGGATTCTGAGCATCGTGTCTCTTTCCGTTCGCCTCTTTATTTAAAATTCTAAGTGGCGAAGTATTGCTGGTTAGTCATTTAATAATGAATTATGATGTGTTTTTGTTCTTTATTTGATTCGATTTTCGGGTAGTAACACTTGTTTAAAAATTTCTTCCGGTCTCTCTATACGTTATCTTCTGCTATATGTACTTTGAAGTTGCAATTTTTTGTTCGTGTAGTATACGTACATGAAGTTGCCCCCCCCCCATTGTGCAATTTTATCCGGACAAATTGTAAACAATTTTAAATTAATTGTAAATAATTGTAAATTCAATTATATACACGTATTAATGTATAATAAATAATAATTATTGTTATTAATGTTGTAATTTAATATACCTTATTGTACCATTAATTAGTACACGCTAAACAGTACTAATTGACACGAGACAAAAGTGTAATTTCGTGGGCAACACAATGCGAACATATTCCATTGACAGTTTTTTTACCTCATTGTTTTTATTACAATAATTATTATGATATTATATTTGTGTAGCGTTTACCCGTGACCTATATATAATATTATGTATAATATATTTTAATAACAATAACGAAGTCTCTCGTCACGCGAGTTGGTCGAGTACCTATTTTAGATACCAAAGTAACTGTGTGACAAAATAAAATATATTATATTCTTTTTAAAATTTAATAATATGCATAATATACATTTTGATGTTCTTATATTATGCAGATAGATATTGGTAGTTATTAAGACTTATTTTGTGGTTCAAATTTATAAAGTGACATCTTTTTTGACATTTTGTTATCCAAACAAAATTCCACTGTTAAAATGGGGGGGTTTCCATAGTTTTTATGGTAACTTGAAAATTTTGAAAAAAAAAAAACTAAACTTTTGCATTGTTATGACTAAAAGAGGAAGGAGGGATACTTAAAAAATCACTCTATACAGTGAATATATCCACATGGGAATATCTTAAATTTTCAGCGAATAATATCTCAATAATTCAAATACCTATTTGTATTAGTTAAAAACTCACAAAACACAGCATCAAACTTCTAATAAAATGGTGACTAATTCCGTTGCAGCCGATATATATGCGTCCGTGCGCAATATGATCGATCACAGAAAACGTACGGTACGCACAGAGCGGGTAAATTTGCTTGTCAATTGATTTGTATGAGAAAAATAAAATAGCAAAACTCTTGTTTCGCCTATGAGAGTATACGGCCAAATAGAAAACATGTAACACGAAACAAACAATAATAAAATCATCGGTTTTAGCTGTAGCTGTGAAAGTTTTCGAAATAAATAAACATTTACATTCATTATTGTTTTACAATTATTCGATCGGTAGAAAATATAAAAACATATTCGATTTTATTATTATTATAATATATTTTTTAACAATTATTATCATTATTCGAACGCAGTAATGAAATACTACTACGTCACAATGGCCCGCAATTTATTGCGCGACGCAATTCGATGCGATTCGGCGGCCCGCGTCCGCGCTGCGCGCGCAACGAACACAACGGTCTGCGACTTCTTCGGCGGCCGCTCGTCGAAACAACCGTTGACGCAGCCGCCCCGGGGCCCACGCGTGACCACCGCCGCCGCGAGGCTCACGACCGCCGCCACGAGGCTCACGACCGCCGCCGCGAGGCTCACGACCGCCGCCACGAGGCTCACGACCGCCGCCGCGAGGCTCACGACCGCCGCCACCGCCGCGGCTCCGTGCCGGGAGACGCTGCCCGTCGCGCGGTTTCTCCCCGTAGAATGGCGTAGTAAAACGCTGCTGGGACTCCGGAGCTGGTGGGGCGGCGCCGCGGACGCGAACGGCGGGCCCGCGCCGACCCCGGACACGCCCGACTTCCGGTTCCTGGGCCTGGACCTGACCGGCCGCACGCGCTTTCGAACCGAGCTGGCCTACGTCTGTGGGGACCGCGAGCGCGGCCACGCCGCGAAACTCCTGTCCGAGACGCACCCGCTGCCGGACGGGCTGCTCACCGGCCCGGGCTGCGAGCTGTTCGACCACGTGGCCGGGCGCCTGAAAGCGTTCGCGGACGGACGGGGCGCGAGCGTCCACAGACTGCCGGTGGTGTTCACGTTCGGTTTTCCCGTGTCCGCGGGACCGGAGAAGAGGCTGCACCGGTGGACCAAGGAGTTCGACTGCACGGAATTCTTGGGCCGCGACGTGGCGGCCGAGATGCAAGCGTCCCTGGACCGGGTCGGACTGGCCGCGGGCCCTGTGACCGTGTTGAACGACGCGACGGTCGTGTTGCTGAACAGCATGGCCGCGGAGTCGGCCACCGCGGCCAGCGTGATCGTGGACGACGGGTTCGGCTGTTGCGCCGTGGACAGCCACAGTGGATGCGCGCTCCACCCGGAGCTGGCCTGGGTTCTAGGCGATGACGGCGAATTGGACTTCTTGAGGACCAAGTACGATTGGTGGCTGGACTTGCAGTCCCGGCGGCCGGGCGAGCGCATTTTCGAAAAAATGGTCTCGGGTGAGTTCCTCAGACGTTCGAAACGCAGCGTAATCCATATATACCTAATAATATTATACTACGGTAGTAGACGTATTCGGTACGAAATTTTATAATATATGAGGTTATAGAGGTTCCCAAACTTTTTTTTCATACGACCCATTTTGGTCATTTTTTCAATTTTGGCGCGACTCAACAATATAATCAAATGTCCTTTTTTTTGCTCGAATAAAAAAAAGCATTCTGTATTTAAATTTTTATCGAATAATATTATGTACAACTGTTAAATAACTCTAATTATTCATTTATTTAAATAATATGTATATAAAAAATATGCGTGATAAACATTTTAAAAGTATAAACGATTAAATTAATATTAAAAAAAAAAAAATGTATATCTTATAAAAAGTCGGATATACTTCACACCATAAGGATTCTTCACTCAAAAAAAATGCCTTCCCCAAAAATATTTTTCATCAGTCTATATTTAAATTTATATAAAGTTTCAATTGCATTTTTGTCTCATTGGGCTGTTTTTCTCAAATTTTCAATAATAAACACCCTAAGTACCATAGAGAAAAAAATAAACATCATTGTAAAAACTAGCTTCTTTACTTCACTCATAAACTAAAATTTAACGCAACCCACCAAAAATTTAATCAAGACTCACTTTTGGGCCAATTAGTTCATGATCACAAGCTCATGGAAATAAAAGATACAAAAAAATATATTAACTCAACAATAATATAATATGTTTAACTATATTCCAAAACAGTTATTTATACAACGTCAATACAAATTAAAACTTTCTACACTTTAGCCAATATTATTAGCTATTAGCCATAGTTTAAAATTTAAAATTGTGATGAATAATAAAAAAAAAAAAAATGTTATATTATTAAATAAGATTATTATTGTTTTCGAAAATAGAACTAGAGCCACATGCGACTACGACAAGAGCCGCATGCGGCTCGCGAGCCACAATTTGGCCACCCCTGTAATATGATAATACATTTTTATCTGAATATTTTCCAACACAAAATGTCCAAATATAACACTTCCTCTCCTTGCCCGCAGGTATGTACATGGGCGAGTTGGTGCGTTACGAGTTGCTGGCTACCGCCGAATCCGGTCTCTTGTTCAACGGCAATGTGACGTCGGCCATGTTGTCCAAGTACAGTCTGAACGCGGAACATCTGTGCCTAGCGCTGACAGACACTAAGGGTTCATCGTACACGGCGTGTCGCCAAGTGCTGGAGACCGCGATGCAGGTGTGTGACGCGAACGACGAGGACTGCGAGTACTTTAGAACGAGGTGTGAGTCCGTCGTCACGCGATCCGCATTATTGGTTTCCATCCCTTTGGCGGCCATGCTGATGAATTTAACGCAACGCTGCAGCTGGAGCATCTGGAGTGGCTGGAACGGTCGTCTTGCAGGCGAACCGATCGTGGTGGCGGTCACTGGAACCGTGTTCAAAGAGCACAGCAAATACGCGGAGATGGTGGAGAGGAATGTGCAAGAGTTGCTGGACCATTATCAGGCACCGGTTGAGTTTACCATCCGGATTGTCGGTCCCAAAGACATGCTAGCGTTGATCAAGTTGTAGAAGTAGTACGTACAGGTACTGACATATTTTATGAACCCAATACTGCGGTTGTGTGTGAATGCTGGGGCGATGGTCGTTTTTGGGCGAAGGCAACAATATATTTTCATCCAGAAAATAATAGTCCCTTTGGGTGAATTTCATATTTTATGGGTTGAAGTGAAATTATAACGAAACAATGTAGTGGACTAACTGTTCCTTTGATACTGTATATAATATGGCTAATTCAGAAACGAAGTGAAGAAGCTAGTGTTTTTTACAATGAAGTTTATTTTTTATTTATTTTTTTCTGTATACACTTTTTCGAATGGATCTACTTGTCCAAAAGTTTCGATCAGTAACTTTTTGAAACCGAATTTGCCTCTAGTTGGTACCTTAGAGAGGTCATTTTTTGAATTTCTTAATTCTTCAATCAAAATGGTCAGAATCAGTCAAAAAACGACTCGGAAACCATCATTTTCGAGATCCGAACTTTATGAAAATTTAAACGGTGTTGAGCTCCTCCCGAATTGCGCCTATATAACGTGTGAAATAATTATTTTCAATTTCATTTCCTAATATAACATTGAAATGCATTTAATTTTAATATAATTACATTAACAACTTATATTATTAATTTATAAAATGTGTTCACAGTGATCGTAAGAAAAATGAAGCTATCAACCTTTCGGCCGGCGGCGGTGGACTTCGCGTTTGGATTTTCGTTGCTGGACACCGGCGGACCGAGGAGTTTGACCGGTGGCCGAGTTTCGCGAGTCCCCAGACTCACGGCGGCGGGCATGTCCCGTTTGCGTCAAAAAAAAAACCCTTTTAAAAAAAATGTAGTCCGCTTGCGCCAAAATACCCACCAATACTCACCAGCTCCGTCGCCCCAGCAGCTTTTTACACCATTCTACGGAGGAAACCGCGTGGCCGCCAAAGAAAAGTCCCGGACCGTTTTGTTCGTTACGCGCGCAGCACCGACACGGGCCGTCGAATCGCATCGAATTGCGTTGCAAAAATTATAATATTATTATATGTAATATAATGCGTAATAAGTCATTTGATTAATAAATTGTCGTTTTTATGTATTTTATTATTTATGTACATATTCTAATTGATCGGAATGTTCATAGGCGTGCGCAGACTTTTATTTCAGAGGGTGTACATTAATAACTGTCAAAGTTTTGATTTAAAACTCTTGAACAGTTTCTTTAGCATCATAATGGCTTTTGATAAACGTAATTAAAATACATAACTACAGCTATTTAAACTTAAACTGCATTACTAAGACTTTTTTTTTTAATTATAGAAACGATGATTAGGAGATTAAGAGAGGTCATTTTTCGAATTTCTCAATTTTCTTTTCTTAATACCCATGGTGAGAAATATATACGGCTTTTTGTCAATACTTTTTTATTTGATAACGTTATTTCCATAACTTACACTATATTATATTCCATTTTAGACATATATATATTGAATTTAATAACACAAAATTATTTTATAATTACATTATAAATCACAGTTTTCGCTTTAACCTAACCAGGATACAGTTTGTCACTGCAAGTAACAATAAGCTCGTAATTCATATTATTATATGATTGCAAGTGATCCGATACGCAGGTAAAAAAAAGCCGGACATACTTCGCACGATGAGTGTTCTTCGCACGACGGGTGCGATTCTCTTGACGGGTGTATTGAATTGTAAAGAAACGATAGAACATTTCTTCAATAAAACGATTCTGAACAAAGGAAGTTAATAATATAAAAAATAAATGAGAAAAAAAATATCCAAAATTTTTTTTTTACAATTTCAAAATTTTCTTGCGCCAAAATCTTTCTTATATTATTTTCTATCTATGTTTAAATTTTCTTATAGTTCGGATCAAAAAATGATGGTTTGTAAATGATTTTCCGTCTTTTGCGGATTAACATGGCTATATTCACCACACTGGCAGTAATAATGGCTTTATTTTGAACTTATGAAAAAATCGTTTGTTC
>JAIPRM010009400.1:0-14828 GCA_025469315.1 Stegophylla sp. TES_Ste_2020 | reverse complement strand
AGTATTAAATGTATCGTGTTTAGTATGCGAAAATTGTAAATAATTAGTGATTTCATCCAGAAAAAAAACAACAAAAAAATGTTTGGGGCGGCCAGTCATCCAGGTCGTATGTTTCCCATCCATCACATCCAATGGTCTCCGCGGTCTCATGCTGAGAATCACCACTCGCCAAGGCTCCTAACTCTTCTCCACACGCAAAAGCACCCTTTTTAAACACTGCTAAAGAAATGTTTCTGCTGTGATGAAGTGGTAACAACGGTGGCGAGTAGTTGAAAATATTCGAAGGGTGATATTTCGGGCGACCGGGTTCGAACCACGGAGGCACGGACCATAGGGTTGAAAACGACGCCTTAGTCCACTGAGCCACAACAGTATTTACCACACACACACAATTTTTTATACATATTATAGCTAAACTTATAGTTAAAGGCGTGTAAAATAATAACACGTACAAATTATAATATGTTTTAAAACGAAATTATATTCAACGATTTCATAACGCCGCGGCGCATGAATGAGCCAGCGACTTATTCATCGTCGTCGCGTACCAGTGAGGCCGCCGCGTTCATATTATCATATAATAATAATACGTATTAGTAATAATAATAATGATGATAATTACGATATTATTATATTGTAAGCAGTGACAGAGAACAGCGAAACCTGTTAAGACGTTTTCGACGTATAATTATTATAATGGTTTATGAATAATAAATTGCCACTTTGATATAAGCGTCGTATTAACCGTCCGATGCGGATTGGAGGCGGAGTGGGAGGGATGTGTTTGACGTGATGAATACGAGCGCGTACGGGATCGGCGAGACACACGAGATCTTGCTTTGAAGCCTAAACGCATCGTTACGTGATGTTTTACGATGATTTTACGTATTATTAATGTTTAATTAAACGCCACGTTTACGAATATAACAATAAATTCATTTCGTATTCGCACCCGCTCACGAAATATCAATTGAAAAATAACACGACGATAAAACGTCTCGAAAAATAATTCATACAAATGTTAGTTGATGCATATTACACACAGGACATATTTATGAAAAGTCCCAAGGCAGAGACGAATCCAAAACTTATTTATATAAATTATTTTTTTTTTTTGAAGGGCGATGATTAGACAAAAATAAACTAAATACATACGAGTTTATACATTTTTACACACCTTAATCATTATTAGTATGCATTTTAAAATTCCTGAGGGAGCTGTCACCCCTACATGGATTCACGCCTGACCCAGTCTTCTCTTTCCCACTGTTTGTCGTGTGAATATCATGTATGATGTAATAGTTATTAGGGCTCGGATGTCGTTGCATTCGCAACTTAATATATTCCATTGTTCAGGTTTGTTGCCAAATAGATTTCCTCGAATCGTTTTACACACAAGTAGTACGAATCACTAAAGTCTAAAAATTTTCTGTCGAATTTTTCGACTTTTTATCAATATCATTGTAATTTTGTTACATTTCGTCATTTACATGTATTTTAGATTCAGAGTGGAGTAAAGAAGCTAGTGTTTTTATAGTAATGTTTATTTTTTTTTTTTAAGTGCTGATTCTTTTGCAACATAATTTTTTCGAAATTCTTGTTAGTTTTCCCGAAATTGCGGAAAAATTACCCAAAATTTGACAAAATTATTCGGGAGCTATCTCTTTTTTTTTTTTTTTTTTGATACAAACTTAATGAAAAATTAAACATAAGTAGACAGTAATTTAAGCAAAACAGTTTTCAACAGAAATGTAAGATATTCAAGTAGTATTCTCGTATAAGTAAGCTTGTATACAATTTTTAAATCCCCAAACGTAAAATTGAAAATATTATGAAGTTAAAGAGAAAATAAAATCTGCTATTTTTGTGTAAATATTCAACAGTCATTATTATAAATGAACCTTAATAATAAATTTAAGAGTTTGTAAAAAATTATTCATTGAGTCAGCTTTTAAGAAAATCTTTTCGAAAAAATTGTTATTAATCTGTATTACGTATTAATTGTTAATAATGGGTGTAAATTTCTAGTTTTTAAGACACTAAGTTTTGGTATATTATGTAAAAATGAATAAAATATATTTTATGGAATTCTAGTTTACAGCCATTTTTAGTCAAATTTTCGTCATTTTTTCTTGTTACTGGGATTTGTTATGTGCCCCCCCCCAAAAAAAAAAAAACAAAAAAAAAAAATAAATAAATAAAATCATTAACATTACTCTAAAATCATTAGAAATTTCGATAAAATTATTTGTACTTTTTGTAGGTTCATTATAAACTAAATAGACCAACCCAATTACCTGGTTT
The DNA here is from genome assembly GCA_025469315.1 of Stegophylla sp. TES_Ste_2020. NCBI lineage: Eukaryota > Metazoa > Arthropoda > Insecta > Hemiptera > Aphididae > Stegophylla > Stegophylla sp. TES_Ste_2020. Next base: position 12,524 of record JAIPRM010009400.1, on the reverse strand, counting down.
CCATTTAATTAGAATTTGCATTTCGTAATGCGTGTTATTTTTAATTATACCTGTCATTATTCTGACAAAAATAGACATAAAATAATTATCGTGTTATTTCTACATTCATACTCTGTATTTCATAAAACGAATGATATTAATTAATCCACATAAATTTTGCGCATGTAATATGATTGTTTTGTGAATATTTTTTATTATAATTTTAGTAAAAATATTTTTATTGCGATTTCGGTTTGCTTTTTTGCAGCAATAATACTTTAATTTGTTTAAAACTTTTTTTAGTACAATGACTTTCGAACATTAATGATAATTGTTTTTAATAACTGCCTATAAACTGTAATATTTAGACTGGTTATAAATCAATTTTTGTTAGTTAATCGAAACTCCCAAAATAATAAAAACATTATATTTTGAAAATTATCAACAATACTGTAATTTGACTAGGTTGTATTTTGAAAAATTTGCTTTCGGGCCAAACTTTGAAAATATTTCATATAATTCGTATTTTGAATATTGTATCGAGATAAATCATCAATTAAAAATAATTTTTGACATACATTACTTTTAATGAGTGTTTAAATTTAGAATTTTTTTATAACTGGTTATTTTCACATAGAATATATACTTAATGAAAACCTAATACTCTAAATTTTATTCAAAATACATTAAAATGATTTTGCCTACTGTTCCTTTTTCTTATTTCTTTATTTCTCCATACGTTTTTCAATCTAAGTTCAACATTAGTATAAGTTATTTTTTTTCACGCGAGTCTATAGCTATAACGACTCAAGTGTTTGTTATTACAAACAAATTTTAGAAAAATTTTAAATTTATTTTCTTGTTGGCTGATAATAGTTGCATGCAAGATGACTTATATTCACTTTTATTTAAATAGCTGAGTTGATTTGTATGAATAAGGTTTTCGCAAACGTTCAAATACTGCTTAATCGAAAATTGTTTTAAGGATTAATTGAATATTTTTCCTATAACCTATCGAAAACTCATATTAATAAAAGCTCAAATCACGCGTGAAAACAACATAATATTATAAAAATATAATATAAAATCGTTATATGGATATTTACTAGTAGTTTGCACACTGTTCGTTTGCGAGTTCGGATTAGCCAACTTCGACCCCTTACCCGGACGGTTGGCGCAGTAGTCTACCAGACGCAGACGCGGACGGAGAGAGAGAGAGAAAGAGAGAGAGAGAGAGAAAGAGAGAGAGAGAGATAGAGACTCGTTTCGGCAAAGGACTTTATACACACTATTCAGCACCGTATGTATCGTTATAATATGACGTATAATTTATAATATATACCTACACTCGGTGAGGAAGTTTTGGCCGACGGTCGTTGGGGCTCGACACAAAAGAAACCCCAAAGGGTTTTCGGGGCGGCGGCCGTAACACGTCTGTTTTACCGTACGCGAAAGCCTTCACTACTATAGGGTGTCCAGTGTTATAAAGCGCAGGAATAGAAAAAAAAAAAAAAAACGTAATGAGAGTTAAATGTTGTGACAACTTTATTCGTTTTGTTATAACCAGTACCTCGATGGCGTGCAGTCCGATTTAGATACGAAAAAAATAACGCTTGAAGCGTTTGCCAATCCTAAGCCGATCGGACCTAAAATGACATTATCAAGCGTTGAAAGAAAATGTTCAGTCGAATTCGTATTCTGCACTACATCCCGGGCACCCTATACTTGTGCGTTGCAGACTACTACTACTGCGTATTACGGTTACCGCGTCGGCTGCTATAAGAACGCTCGAAAGAGGGAGTTGTATATTGTATAATATGTATATACAATTCTTCCAGGGGAGGCCAGGGATTCAAGAAGGGGGTTTTCCTCGAAATCTGGGCCGACAATACAATATATACGCGCTCTCGCACACACGTGAAAACTTGCATTATAAAACGATATACGTATACATTACGGGTGCATAAACTGTACCCTACGTTATAATATATTCGGCGGGGTTTTTGCCGAATTACTACTTCAACTACTAGTTACTACTACTACAACTACTACTACTACTACCACTACTTACGGTGCAACGAGGAGACGGTGGCGCGGGTCGACGGCAATCTCACCTGGCTCCGTCGCCCTTTTATATTATTATATATTCGTCTAAACCATCTGCTTCTTCTGTATTATTATTATTTTTTTTTTTTCTTATTCTTTCATTCTGTTTTTTTTTATCGCACTCGGCCACGGCGCGTGGTCTCGCGAGCCCGGTGTACGGGTGTGTGTAGAGTGTGCGTGTTTATGTGCTGTTGCAGTGTGCGTGTGTGTGTACGTCTTCGCAATTTTTTCCTCTCTTACGACGACGCAGACGCAAACGTAGCAGACGACGGCAATCCCGGTCGCGATAGGGGGAAATGTGCGTCACAGGGAGAGACGAATACATTATTATACACGCATTATTATAAACCTGCGCGCACACACATGCACGTCGCCGCGGCCGTTTCGCTCGTTGCGGTGCATCTGCCTAATATTGTTGTTATATATTATTATTATTATTATTATTATTATTATTACGTGTGATACGAGCGGAGATTTAAGACGGGCGCGAGCCACGGACCCGTAAAAACGTCAAATAAATCCGCGTCTGGTACGGCCGAGCACGAGCTTGTCCCGTCCCTCCGTCACATCGCGTTTGTTCCCCGTAGGTATATGGCGTGCGCCCGCCACCGCATAAAATACACGATTGTCTCGCGCCGACAAAAATCTCGTCGCGCCTCCCGCCGATGATCCTATAAATCTACAATGCAATATACACAGTGTACGGACGACATTCATACAACACGTATTGCCCAGCATTGGAGGCAAGACCCTTTCAAAATGTATTAAAAAAAAAGAGAGAGAGAGAAATAGTAATAATAAAAATAATAATAGAAATAAAACGAAGCGCGACGTCGGCGAGTGTATACAAAATATATATATATAGAATACAAAACATATTATTATTATTACATTATATTTTTTTTTGGCATTTATGGCGTTTGACGACAAAACGAGTATCTGCTGCAACGCCGCGGCGTCCCGCTCGAAAACCCTGTCACCCCCTCGAACCGTAGCGGCAGTCAATGGCCACGTGTGGTGGCACAAAAAAGTCGCTCCGACGGCGCATTTTATCGCGACAAAACTGCATATTATTATACAATCGTAAACCGATATAATGTAATACACATCACCGCATTGTTCACGTGGTCGTTAAAGTCTCCGGCGTCTCGCGAGTGGTCTTCGCGCGATCAAACGTTCGTCCGACCAGTTGGAAGTCAGTCCGCGGCTGTTATTGTTACGGTCGTGTTCTCCCGCGGGTCGTACACGCGAAACAGAAAAGCAGACTAACGACTGCATTTGTTTGTCTGTTTGCGCGTTGAGCACACGGTAGAAAACATAAATAATATTATACTGCGTGAAATTCACCACCGGTGTAGTAGAAACAGTTTACTGTTTACGTTTCCCCGTCTTCTGTACACGGTGGCACGTGATCGGAAAGGTCGGGGCACAGTGATCATGACGTGGGAATGCGCGTCACTGGTGGTGGCAATGATTAAAATCTAGAAAACCACCCGCCCTGGAATACACCCATTTACTTTCTACCTATGGATATGTAGTTTTACAAAAATATACATATTTCATACTGAAAAAAATATATGAATTTAATAAAAAATTATAATTTTACGTAACATTGATATAAAAAAACATTTTTTAAATGGTCTGTATAGAATTTTACCAGGTAAATAAATACATTTGAAACTAAACATAACAAGTTACTTGATAATTTTTCCACTCCAAGGAAAAATATTGAATATTATATGTTTAGAGCGGATGTGATATTGCTGTACGATGAATTCTGACGACAAATGGCCGATTTCACCCGTATGACTGTACTCTATAAGAAACTCTATTCGCTAAAGAGCGGCAGGTAAAAACTGCGCTCTCATTGGCCGTATACTTACTCCTTCCCCACTTTCCCTTTACCCACTGACGCTCTCTTACTCCTCCACTGAGTTTAGTTATAATATATTATTGATATTATAACATTATGAAAACGATCGTTATTTATTTATTTTAAATTAAATAGGTTAAAAAAACAAAGACGACAAGATAACCACTGAAGAGTTTTTAGGTGGCATGCGCCTTTTTTATAAGGAATAGAAAATATGTATTTTGCTGTTCTTAGATTAAAATATACCATATATCTAATATATTTAATTTTAACGCTAATAATAATAGCAAGCATTGGTATTATTGTGATAATAATTATTATTTGATTTTATTTCTCGAGTTTTTTTGTTCATCTACATGTCCGAGATTCGAGCTAGATACGGAATATACTTAAATGAAAATGTGGAAAATGCTAAAATCCACATGTGATTAGTTATAGTGTGTTCTCTAGTTTTTCAAACGATAAATACATGTACATCTAACTACACAAACTTGACATGGTGGGGAAGGGGGTTTGAACCACTTTCTCATGACTGAACGTTATACACAAAATAAATCATATAATGTAGTAACTTCTTAGTTTTTATTTATACTTGACATACTTAGCTAATGTAATCAGTTGAGATCATTCGATTTTCATGTCATTCGTATTATGTTCAGCATATCATTAAGTTTTCCATCTAAAACATTCCTGAAAATCGGAATCACTGCGGCAACCTTTGATCTTTTAGATGACAACTCTATTATCGATTTATCTATTTAGGAGTGCGCAATGCTACACAATACAGTAAACATAAAATTATGGAAGAGTAAAACATAAAATAAACTTGATTATTTACATTTTAAGCATTTAAATGGTTATAGTAAATAATATTTTAAGTACAATGCTGTTGAAATAACGGTTGAAACGATTTGGTAGTAAGTACTATATCGTATGAAATGCGATGATTTACGCGGCAGACTACGGAGGGGAGGGAATTTTTTCTCTTCGTGATCGACTTTCTGTGAATAGAACTGTTGGAATTCAAACTCGATCGGAGTTGTACGTTTCACGCATTATTATATTGCAGTACAGTACCAGTGGTATTATGCTTTTACAGTAAAATTACGAACGGAGTGAACGATGACGAAGACAGCGCCGAGTAAATAAGCATCGAGCGAGTTTCAAACGCGCGAATAACCGCACGTTCTGTTAAAAATCGATAAAAGCGCGACCGATCGGCAATAAATTAACAATTTATTCTCAGACTCCGCTCTAGTGTAATAACATGTAGGACGTGCACGCAAACGGGGGTTCATAATAAATGTACTGTTACTGTTATTTATAATAATATTATGCAGCGTCTGAACGACCGACTTGCAGCAATATAATATTTGTTTATTGGCTGGGTCGTGGAAAAATTGTCAATTGTGCGCGAACCATTATTATAGACACGCTGTGTAGCCGCCCGGGCAATAATTAAACTTCATTCGTACAATATATATATATATATATATGAGTAATGTTTATACGCAACACACACTTGGAGATACAATACGCGTATTACTCATATATTATTATATTGTTGGTTATTCCTTTATTCACGCGGTGTGTGTGTGTGTATCATATAAAAATTCATTTTGTTTGCTGATCGTCGTCACCACGTCGCAATACACGAAACACACGCACAACCCTCGATGTGGTGTTGCGTTGTGAAAACGTTAAAAAAAAAAAAGCATAAGTCTAAAAATAAAAAAAAATTTCATAAGGATAATGATCGTGTATATCGTGTAACGCAGGAATACGTCGTTTATCACGTTCCGACCGATGTTTACATCCGAACGCCGATCTAATTTTCAATTTTTTTTTTATGTACTTACCCACCCCTCGAGACCAGTGTCTTCAACGACTATTTCTGCGACTGCACGTAGTATAATAATAATAAAAAATATATATTATATTACATATGTATAATGTATGAACTCGACACCGCCATAAATAGCGTTAAACAATAATCGTAAATCGTTCCAAAGATAAATAATACTTTACGGAATCACGTATGTACTGCAGTGTAACTGGTATGGCGTCACATAAAGTACTGTCGCGTGCATTTTTTTATTCATTTTTCGAAATATCGTTTGAATACGTATCAACACGTCGGACGCGCGAAGTCGTTAAAACATTTCCGTTCCACAATTAATAATTACTATTTTTCTCTCTCCTGGACTTCATTTTTTTTTGTATTTTTAACGAAGTGAAGAAGCTAGTACTTTCACAATGATGTTTATTATAAATATTTTTTATTTATTTATTTATTTATTTTTTGTGAACACTATTTTCTATGAAAATACTTCTCGAAAAGTCTCGATCAGCAACTTTTTGAAACCAAATTTTCTTCAAGATTCTTCTTTAAAGAATTCTTTTTCGAATTTCATATTAGGAATTATTAATTCCTCGTTTTTTTTTTTTTTTTTTTTTTCGAGAAAAATACCCAAAATTAGACAAAAAAAGATTCGGAAACCATAATTTTTTGATCCTAATTTTATGGAAATTTTAACATAGATAAACAACAATATAAGAAATATTTTTGAACAAGACATTTTTTAAAATGTAGAAAAAAATGTAGGATGTTTTTTTAGATTCTGAGAGGAACGAAGAAACGTATGAATTTACAAAGATGTTTATTATTTTTCTTCCGTTCTGTAAACACTTTTGCGTTTACAATCACAGATCCAAAAGTCACAATCAGCCACTTTTTTAATCAAATTTCGTCTCTAGAAAGTAATTTATTCATTTTACATTTCGAAATTCGCATCATTTCACAGGGTTTACCCTCGTCATCATCATAGACGTGAGCACGGGGACAGCCGAGTAGGCCGAAGCCGCCTCTGGCTTTTTCTTTAATAAATCCCTTGTAAAATATAAAGGAAATTAAAGTAAACCAAATCAAAGACAAGTTAAGTAAAGTACAGCAAAGCAAAGTATAGACAAGAAGCCGGATGTACTCTCATTATAGGCATTCTTCGCCTTCGGGTTAGATACTCTTGGTGAGTGTGTTGAAAATGACAACTAGCTAATATTTATACTATTATTTATTAATATTTTTAAATTATTCGTTTTTAGAGCTCACATTCCACTGCTTGTTCTGTCGTGTCACGCGAATCAATTGACTGTTATGTACATTATTTTATACTTGGTATCCGTCCGTTTGAATCCGTTATCGAATCCAGTTTCGGTAGAATTATTTTTTTATTATTGTCGACGGTACGCAACAATATGTTATAATGATTTATATGATCAACGGTTTCTCTCGCGTTACCGGAACTAGTACGATTGCGATTCATACGCTTTACGATATCTTATAAGTATATCAACACATACCCCCGCATACCTTTCACTATTTTAACGGGAAATAAAAGTCTACTTTTTTTTATGGGCCGTGTCTGAAGTGTATACAATGACTCACAACTACACAATTATAATTATGTGATACAATGTAATAAAAATCGCGGTACAGAACTTCGCGATTATACAAAAATTAAACGCACCCCACACAAATTGACAGAGCCGGATTTAGGGTGGGGCCCATGGGCCCCCACAAAATAAGTGCATTCACTATTAAGCAGTCAATTTCGTTGCAAGTTTTTAAAATATCCTTTTTTTTTGAAAATAATTTCACTTATTATTTACCAAAGATTTAACATACATTTTAATGCCCTGTTTGGTTAATTGAGTAATACCTATTATAATTATTACTTTTGAACATTTATTGATAAAAAAAAGTTTTATTAACTGATAAAAATACTGTCCAATTTCTAAAAAAAATATTTATTTTTTTTTTTTGTTTGTTCCTACCTGTATTTTTTCATCTATAATAGTGTATAACGAAAAATTAAAATTTTAAGTGTGTTAGAAATAGAAAGTTTGTCAGGTAAGCAAATATTAAAAAATTTTTCTTATACTGTTGTTAATAGAGTGCCTTGGGGCCCACATATCCCTAAATCCGGCCCTGCAAATAGATACATTAATCTTACGACGTTCGGAGTGAAAACTTTTGTGAACTACCATAGAAAACTTTGAATCACTGAACTTCGATCTCATGCCCTAGTGGTCTTCATATCACTCTCAATCGAGGTCAACTACTCGCCCTTTTGGTCTTTATCGTTCCCTCCTCCTTTCGATTCTTATAACCGATCTGATTTATCTATTCTCATCATATGTCGGAATCACCAAAGTCTATTATTTCTTATCTTATCCAATAGTTGTTTTGTCAAATTTCGGATAATATTTCCCAAATTTTGAAAATGCTTTTGATAATTTTGACAAATACTATCTTTTAAAAGCACCATCAAGAGGTGAATTGTGATTCGAAAAATTGCTGTTCAAAACTTTTGAAAAAGTTTTTCTGAACGAAAAAACGTACACATAAAGAAATAAAAACAAAAAATAAACATCATTATTCAAAGCTTACTTGTTCCACTCAGAATCTTAAAAAATCGTTTACGCGGTATGCGCGAGACGTGTATATATTATTTGAAATTTATTTTACTCGTAATTACCATTCACCATATTTTTACCCGCGCTGTCTTTCAAATTTTCCAATAACATTCCTTCCCCTTCCATTCGTTCTCTTATAAATTATGCTTTTCTTCGGACTCGTTTACTGTCGAATATATTACAACGTACCGAGTCATAATTATATGTAATTCTCACAAGAATTATACAACTACGCATTAGCTTAAACGAAACTCGCATAATGATTCTCCCGTGAAAATCATGTATACGCCTCGCTGGAAGGGAGATCCAGGTGTAAAATTCTCTGCTTTATGTGCATTGTGAAAAAATCGAGCACGCGCCTATGGTACGAATGCGTCTTACACGCGGCATCGACAATACACTTTATACGTCATTGAGTTACAACCAAAGAATTGTTTCACCGAATTAAATTTTCGAACGAATCCGCACAATCATTGTCAGGACACGGGAATGTGAGTGTATTGCTCGTGCACCCTTTGGGAAAGGTAAGGAGCTACGCTCCCCCAAGAAATGTTTCTATTTTTATTTCACCGACAGTATGATTTTTATCTCGCCTTATCAAAAATGATTTTACTAAAAATCACCAAAATTTGCAGTTTTTATTGTCACAATAGTTTCAAAATAACATTTTTCATGTAATGAATCGATTAAGTTAAATGTAAAACGATTGTACCGAGTAAATCAAGTTTCAAATGCAAATATTTAAATTATTATTAATACAATATCAACGACGACGCATACAACTCCGAGTATTTCCGTGGAAAAGTAATTTATTATTATGTAGGTTAGTATGTTATAACATTATGTATTTTATATTAACTATAACATTAGCTAAAAATTAAATTTTGAAAAAGAAATTAAAAGCTACATATTTTATCACATTAAAAATTGTAATTTATATTTTTAAGTTTATTTGTAACGTTTTAAGACTTATCAAATTAATTTAGTATTTTTTTTCCTCCAATAAAAATTTTCTATTTTATTAATCGCCTTTTACTGTCCTGGTCTAACATATTTCATATTTATGTGGCTTCCTCATTTCCTCACATGAGGCCAATTAAGTATTATATTCCGACCTGAATGGGTTATAAACTACAACTGATAGGATAAATCAGATAAATTAAATTGTGCAATACCCGTGACGTTAACTGGGGAATTTCAGTGATTAACTTATTTCATATTCTGTTTTATAAATGTCTGTTATAAAAATGCATATTATTATTATTATTTTTTTTTTTTTTATATATATAGAATTAATAAATATATATCATGAATTTTAAAAGGCTATTTCTAAGTAAAAATTTTTTTTTAACATATCAGTATACTTTTAACAAAATATTTCTTAAGTTTTTAGAAAATATAAATTGCCAACCCTTATTATTATTTTTCTTCTTTTTGATGTTATTAAATTATATTTCATGTACTAGCTGCTTCTAACTTGTATAGTAAAATTTGTAAAATGTTCCCTCGTTAAAAGGAATCTGATTGAAAAAAATTCAAATCGACCATACACGTAAGTAGTACATTATAACCTCTTTAAAATGTATACCTTTTTGATTGTTTTGATATGGAAGTGTAATGGTAAAATAAGGGGTCATTCTATGAAATTCGTTATGTAACAAAAACGTGTTATCAGCTTTTTAGCTGATAACACAGAAAGATATTATTCTTTTACAGAAAAGCATACTTAACCCGTAATTGGGTAGAATCACATAGGCATTTAATAATAATCGTTGTATAGCAAATGATGAAAATGTTTAATCTATACTGAATGAAAATGTATCTCTTCTATTTTACTATCTTTAGTGAAACGCTTGTGTAAGTCTTAGCAACGAAAAGCCATATAAATTATTTGTATAATGTCATCAATACCATTGTTACTAACATGATTTTAGATTTCGAACGAAGTGAAGAAGCTAGTGTTTTTACACTGATGTTTATTTTATTTTTTCTGTGTAAAACTTTTCGTATGGAAATACTTGTCCAAAAGTTTCGATCAGTAACTTTTTGAAACCGGTTTTGCCTCTAGATTGTACTTTAAACAGGTTATTTTTTTGAATTTCTCAATTCTTACATTTTTTTTTTTGGAAAAAACTACCCAAAATTTGACAAAAACATTTCGGAAACCATAATTTTTTCATCCGAACTATATGAAAATTTCAATATTGATAGAAAATAATATAAAAAAGATTTTGGCGCAAGAAAATTTTGAAAATATGAAAAAAAAATTTTATAACATTTTTTTTTTTTCATTGATTTTTTATATTATTAACTTTCTTTGTTCAGAATCGTTTTATTGAAGAAATGATTTATCTTTTCTTTAAAATTCAATACACCCGTCAAGAAAATCCCACACGTCGTGCGAAGAACACTCATCGTACGAAGTATGTCCGGCTTTTTATTATTAGGTCACAGATCGAAACTACTGGACATGTTTAAATTTACAAAATAATGTTCTCAAGGAAAAAAAGCCAGACATACTTCACATCATAGGTATTCTATGCCTTTTCACTTGGGGAACTCATTATGGATGTGTTGAATTTTGAAGAAACTATTTCTTTAATAAAATGATTCTGAGTGGAATTTCAGTTTATACTAGACAATTTGAATTAAAAATTGTAAAGTTTATTATAAATATGTATTTCATTTTTACTCAAACAGTTTTTTATTCTACTATAAAATGAGAAAAGGGGAAAAATTGATGAGAAGGAAAGTGTAAGAACAACAAATTAATGTATTAAACATTTTTTTCACCAAAAAATTGTCATATTATTGTTTATTTACAGTTTACGTATATATCATAATGTTTAGATTAAAATACGTATAAATTCATTTTTCTCAATTTTTGGAGAAAGTATTGCGACAACCTATGCGAATTGAGAATAATTCTGTTGACTGGAGAATGTTTAAGAGTGTTATACCGGGTTAGTGGTATTAATAATAATTGAATAAGCGAATTGAATTTATGGAAAATTGATTAGTTACCTATTTATTTCGGCCAAAACTAATGTTTGACGTTTGAACTTGTAGAGAAATTATGAAGTTATAAAAAGAGAGAGAAAGAGATAGATTAACAATAATAATAATAATAGTATTAATAATAATAATTTTAATAATAATAATGATGATGATAATAATAATTGGCTCCACGTTTTATACAAAATTATGTTGAACGTCTGAAACCAGCATTGATTTTTATGATAAAAAAATTACATTACCTGCTACTAACTGTAAATTATCACGCGTTGTCTTATCCATAATGAAACTGGACCTCTGAATATTATCGTAACAAACAAAAAAATAGCTTTACCGTAATGATGATTTGAAACGATAAGCAGACTTCCATATTTGAACGTTAAAACGTCATTGTATTGCGGAGCGGTTTTTAAACGCTCTACAATATTTTATCCAACTTAATTTACACACTATATTATAATAAACGTTATATTATAATCTTTTAGAAAATCGTCATTGGAGATCGCTATAAGAATTAAAAACTCCGGTAGAAAAAAATAATACCTACTATTTAACGTAAGTAGTCGAATTACCATAATGACTGAAAGCAAAACACTTCATATTCTGTTGGCACCGTCTACCATCAAATAAGTTTCAAAAACTCCAAAAATCTAATGAATATAATTAGTGTCGTGTGAACAAAACAAATTAAATACGTTTATCTTATTTGAAATTTTTCACGACAAGAAATTATTGTCAATCTTACAACTGCTTTTTGAGAATTTAATTTGACGTTTAAATCATATTTGTCTTCGAAGTATAAGAAATGCTATTTAATGTTTAATTATTTCAGATTCTGAATGAAGTGAAGACGCAAGTGTTTTTACAATGATGTTTATATATTTATTTATTTATTTTTTCTTTTTCTTTTTTTTTTTCTGTGTACAACTTTTTGTATAGAAATACTTGGCCAAAAGTTTCGATCAATAACTTTTTGAAACCGGATTTGCCTCTAGATTGTACTTTAAAGAGGTATTTTTTGAATTTCTCAATTCTTCAATATTTTTTTTGGAAAAAACTGCCCAAATCATTTTTT